>OY744608.1:27933527-27993527 GCA_963556255.1 Allolobophora icterica | reverse complement strand
GTCATCGTCATCGTCATCGTCATCGTCATCGTCATCGTCATCGTCATCGTCATCGTCATCGTCATCATCATCATCATCATCATCATCATCATCATCATCATCATCATCATCATCATCATCATCATCAACGTCATCATCATCATCATCATCATCATCATCATCATCATCATCATCATCATCATCATCATCATCATCATCATCATCATCATCATCATCATCATCATCATCATCATCATCATCATCATCATCATCATCACCATCATCATCACGTATGT
Organism: Allolobophora icterica; assembly: GCA_963556255.1. Taxonomy (NCBI): domain Eukaryota; kingdom Metazoa; phylum Annelida; class Clitellata; order Crassiclitellata; family Lumbricidae; genus Allolobophora; species Allolobophora icterica. Next base: position 27,993,252 of record OY744608.1, on the reverse strand, counting down.
TTAATTTCACACGCTTACTCAGATTAAGAGGGCTACTCGTGAGATCCGTTTAATATTGCCTGGATCTTATACTTCTGGATTTAAGTTTTGATTGTGACTTAATTGTAAAGAATTACGACCGTCATAGAGTTTCTGTGTTAAGTTGCATTGTGTGTCTTTATTCATTCGCTGGGACCCATCGAGGCTGGGTAGGCGTGCAATCCGTGTGTGTTGCTTACCTATTTCGCAGTAGTATCCGCCATAGCGGATGGTTGTGTCTGTATCTCCGGGACAAACGCAGAATCTTCCATCGCTATTGACTTTACATTTACCACCATTCTGACATGGCGTTGACGTATTTGCGTTGCACTCTCTGCTATCTAGAAATAGATATTCACGGAACAATTAAAACTTCATAACAACAAAGCTATTCTTATCTAGATGAAGGTCTTATAAAGCTACCTTTGCTCAAAATATTAATAGGTCGCGGCTCATTGGCGTTGTGGACATGACGCAAACAAAAACAGTGATTTAAGCAGTACAGAGCACGGTTAGCACTGGAGTGGGTACCGTACGAGAAACACCATTAGACGATTTGAGTTGTTAAAGAAGTTTCCTGCTACGTCTTGTATGCGACCCAAATGAAATGTTCTCCGTCTGATCAAATCTAATGATTTCTATAGCGCCTTTGTTTTGATGCTCAGTACATCAATCGATGGTTGCTTTAAGTGAAATGGCAATAAGAGATTAAAATCCATTGGAGCAGAAGCTAAACTTCGTCACTGTCCGCACTCTGTTAGTACCAGTCCCAAGCCTGGAGAAGTAGGAGGGCGACGCTAATCACCTCCATTGAGAGACAGCGTCGTTAAACGGAAACTACCTGTCAGCCATCCTGAAATCCGAAAGATCAGAGACTACAGAAGCCAAGGTGGTGTTTGCCTCCTGATTTATGGTGTCCTTCATATATAACTGGAGGGAATTATCTCCTCACATGCGTGATTCCATACACACATTAATAAAAATACGCACTACAATGTATTCACGTAAACATTGAACTCTCTTCTATGGAAGCGCATACATGAGTGACGAGTCTCTGACTTTCATCTCAGGGACGTTTATGTCTCTAAACCCTACAAGCTTGTAAAAGTTATATACGTATGCACGACGACATACAACTCCATAAACCAAGAAGGTCAAATCGAATGAATCGGTCCTCTTAATATTTATGGCGACATTTTAAACAGATGAATATATATATATATATATATATATATATATATATATATATATATATATATATATATATATATATATATATATATATATATATATATATATATATATATATATATATATTAACGACATCGTGTGAATTGGGTAAACCCAACGAGGCTTACGAGGTATTCATTGATAATTACTGTCGGATATATAATGAAGCCTACCCCATCCAAATGGAATTAAAAAAGCAAAGGGATAAATTTAAGCATCCTTGGATGACTGGGGGCTATTGAAATCCTGCAGGAAAAAGAACTCTTTGTATGTAAGATACTTGAGGACCCCAAGCCAGCATAATAAAAAGCAATTAATCCAATATAGGAACAAGTTTAAGTCTGTTAGGATTCAAGCAGAACGGGATTATTACGCGGCAGAGTTCTATAAGTATCACAATGATCTTAAAATGACATGGAAAGTAATTAGAACTGCAATGCATTTGGAAGGTAGAGGTACAAGAGTAGAATCCCTGACAATAAATAGAGAGAAAATAGAAGATCCAGAAAAATTAGCAAACACTTCAATGAATATTTTACGAACATAGCTAGAGATCTTGCAAGTAAAATCAAAAGCCCAACTGGTGCCTTTGAGGATTATATGCCGGTGTCACAAAATAGAGTATCCCCCATACAAGTATATCCCCTTAGCAGAATAGAGTATCCGGCCGGATGAATGTGAACGGGAGGGACTATCCTTCCTCGTGCAAAAGTATCCCCCATGAGTCGTACGAAATTATCCCCCCCGTCAAAGAGTATCCCCCTGCAACATAATTACAAATTGTGCGATTTAAGTCAGTTTAGAACTACATCAGTCGTGGTCATATGCAAAGCCTGGGCTATAACCGAGGGTATACGCGGGTATACAGCGTGTACTCACTTCTAGAGACCGTACACTCACCTCACAAAAATATTTGTACTCACCTCTAATTTGTTTCGGAAAACTCACCGGCAGCGTGTACTTGCCTCTAATTTTACCGCTACAGCCCTGGGCTACTTCTTGTTGGCATGCGTGGGCTAAGAATCCAGTGAAGTCAATGATCCCCTCATTAGGCCTACTCTCTTTCTCTACTCTATACTCTACTTACTCTTAGGCAAGTTGTGACATTGATATCGGTCGATTCGTATCAATCGGTACACCAGCAAAACGAGGAAGACAAAATATCAGCAGTCACAAACGACAGTGTCATGAAAAGGGACCAAGGCGCTAATTAGGTGAATTGGTAGCTCGCGGTTGACATCGGTCGATTCGTATCAATATGTACACCAGCAACGCCAGTGAAGCCATTTGAGGCAATGAACCAACTTAATTGACTCTTGTGTTCTTTGTGGTGTTGTAATCTCACACAAATTAAACAATGTCTATTCGCACTATTAGTTGCCTGAAGGGCTTGTTGCGATGGATGTGTCTAAAACAAGGATGACAAATATCAGCAATCACAAACGACAGTGTCATTAAAAGGGACTAAGGTGCTAATTGGGTGAATTGGTAGCTCGTGCTTGATATCGGTTTGATTCGTATCTCGGCAAATCTCGGTCGACAATTGCGTCAGCTCTACACAAGGCACCTAACCACACTGGGGAACCTAAATGTTAAAGTCTTCCTCTGCCAGGAGCAAATGGACTTCTCTTCGTGTGGGCTGTACGCAGCTGCCTATCCCTTTGAGATTGCTTCCAGTTCTGCCACGCTGTATGTTGACTTCGGTGAGCCTTCAGAAATGCGAAAATATCTTGAGATAACAAGGTAATGCTGTCTTTCTCCAAAATCCCTCTTAAGAGAAAGGGAAGAAAGCCACTTCCGCGTGTGGTTATCCTTCCTACTGTAGCCTAACTTCGGTTTGATTTGCTCTGAACATTGCTTAGAACACTTAGTCACTTGCTTTTGGATTTTGATTAGGCCCTACAGCATAGATTTATCAATTATACGCATTTTTCAATAATACCTCATACTTGTGAATTTTTATCCCCTGGGGGATGATTTTCCTCGTATGGATAGAAATGGTTTATCCCCGGGATACTTTATACCGGTAGATTCCATCCGGGGGATAAATTTATTCATCGCCCGGATAGTTTTAGGACGGATAGTCTGTCACGCGACACCGGCTTCAACCGTCAGCTCAATGGGATTAACTTTAACAACAGTTGTAGAAGAAATCATGCATATCGGCCAAAACTTAAAAAGAACACATTCAAAAGGGGTTGATGATACCGACCTCTATATAGCCACTCCCAATTTGTCCTTAATAGTGCGCCCTATAACCGAAATAATCAACTGCTCTCTTCAAAACGGAATAGTTCCAGATGCCCTCAAGGTCGCCAAAATAACACCTATCTTCAATAAAGGGGATAAAGATAATGTAGCAAACTATAGGCCCATCTCAGTCCTCCCATACTTTGCTAAGTATCTGGAAAAAATAATGTATGATAAACTGAGTAAATATATAAATAAAGCCGAAATAATACATCATTCTCAACATGGGTTTCAACAGGGACACTCCACCTTTATGGCTCTAATGGATATGGAAGATAAAATCTCCAAGGCAATTGATGGCAATGAATATTCGGTGGGAATATTCATAGACTTAGCAAAAGTTTTCGACACTGTCGATGATAATATCCTGATTAAAAAAAACTATCTAAATATGGCATAAGGGGGACTCAATTAAAATTGGTTTCAAAGCTATTTCGAAAATAGAACTCAGAAAGTCATATGCAATGGAGTAATGTCGAGAAGTGGGAGCATTGGACATGGGGTCCCACAGGGCTCTAATCTAGAACCTCTTCTATTCCTCATATATATCAACGACCTGGCTAATGTCTCTTCTACTATGCACTTCATTTTGTTCGCAGACGATACGAATATCTTTTATTCGAATAAGTCTTGGAGTGCCCTTACTAAAATGGTTTGCAGACAATAAACTGACACTTAATATTGATAAGACAAATTTTATAACGTTCAAATCCCATAGGAAAATTAATACAGTTGATATAGAACTAAAAATTGATGGTTTATCTATCTACCAAGTGGAGACTACTAAATTTCTGGGTGTTCACGTGGATCAGCACTTAACTTGGAAAACCCAAATTAATTATATCTCCAATAAAATCGCTAGGAATATAGGCATTATATCTAGAATAGCATACCTACTTCCAAAAGATACTAGATTAAAGCTATACTATTCTTGAGCGCCTCTGAATAGTTGCCTTGAAGAGTGCGCTATATAAATGTCTGGTTGATTGATTGATTGATTGATATTCTCTGGTATATCCTTACTTAACTTACTGTAATTTAATCTGGGCATCAAACTATGACTCCAGGCTAAATAAACTAATAGTATTGCAAAAGAGGGTAGTAAGGATAGTAGAGGAAACCCGCCGATATGCACACTCTGGCCCAATATTCAAAAACCTCAGGCTGCTGAAAATTAAGCAGATAAGAATCCTACAAATAGGGGATTTCCTCTATCGCTATAAGTACGGATTGCTTCCAGCTTCATTTATGGTATACTTCACCATGGGGTCGCAGATTCACATACATAATACGAGGAGTGCTACTACGTATCCCCCTGCTAGAGCTCGTACAAACACACTGGAGTTCAGTATCAAAGCATCGGGACCACAAATTTGGAATACTATACCTTTAGAAATTCGCTCCTCATCGAATCGCCATGAATATAAAATAGGACTGAAAGCATGGTTGATGAACGGTGAATGAATTGATGAATGGTTGACCTTTTTGCGGAAAAAACAGGCCTCCCTTTAGGCGTCTGCATGAATGGCCGGACGGGGTGTGCGCACCAGGGCTTGGGGACAGAGTCCCTTAGTTAAGAATATTAGTTAAGAAAGTTACTTAAAAAGAACTAAACAACCTCCCAGAAAGATTAATAGCATTACTAGTTATACGCTATAGATCTAAGGAAAAATAATGTAACCAGTCATATTATTATAAATGTGTAATTTGCTGATGGGGTGACCCCTTAGCGGGATTGTATCCCTTTGGGCCCACCCTTTGCAGCCAATACTCAGCATACTCTTGAATGTAATCTTTACACTAAACTAATTCGTTATTATTCTGTTTTTGGTTGCAATAAAGATCTTTTTGATTTTTGATTTGATTTGATATATAGAGCACCTGTTTAGGCACATAAGGATAGTGCAGAAAGGTAATTCAAATTGAAAATCGAAATTCTTTTATTATTCACCAATGTTTAAACTGTTACACAATTTACATGATAAAGGGAACTTTAAGTTACATGCAATCAGTGACAAAGGAAATCCCAAAAGGAACGAAACCGTTCCGCTGTCAAAGTCGCCTAATTACACAAACTATATCAGACCAATGAAGTGGCGCTTCACAATGCAATACAGAATTTATTCCTAATAACTTCTTTAGCATAATAATCATGAATGTTCGGTAGGCTTAGTAATTATACATACACAGAATTCCTATTTTTTTACTGAATAATCTAGAACGTTTAATTGGCTACTGAAGTTATTGATATACATAAACTTAGTACAACTTATACATAGGCCTATTAATCAAAAATGTTAGAAAGATTATGTAATCGCAGACAATTACAATTTTTTTATACAACTTCCAGAACTTTGCAAAGATTTCTGTTTCTGGGGAATAACCAAAAGATGAGGATATGCCAATAAGAATATTGTATTGTATTATATTGTATTGTACTGTATTCGGACATTGATAAAGCGCTTCTAGCGGGAAAACCATTCAAAACGCTCCCAGTGCGAGAGACCTCGAGAGAAAAAGTAAGTTTTAAGAAAGGTAAAAGGGGAAGATACGTTACCTGAGAGAAAAAACCAACGGACGGCGGAAGCTCATTCCAAAGGGCAGGACCGATGGAAGCAAAATTATTACAATACACTACAAATAAAATTTATAATTTCCTTCTTACAAAGTTCAGAAGTGCATGCCACCGGCTTACTACAAAAAACTATGATAGGCCTACTTGTTTATACCGACATGAAGTAGTGTAACAGAAGTGCATGTAGCTCTCACCCCACTGGCACTGAAGCGCACGGTATCCAGGCCGACAGGTGCAGTGGTAACCATAGTCGAGATCTACACCATACGATCGACAAGTTCCACCGTGCCTGCACGGATTCGGATTGCACACGTCGGCTGGAACCAGATAATCATAGAAAATAGATTCACTGTCAGCCAGCCATCTTTTCGCATCCCTTTTCACTCAGTGGTCGTCCGTCCATCCTACACATCTCCCTCTCTCAGTCTCATTTTAGGACAGATGTGAAGCAATTAGCTATACAAGATAGGTACAAGTTAAAACAGGTGAACATAGTTCAAATAAACTTAATAATAAAATCTACATTTGTTTTAAACTAATCATCGTCCTCTAGCCCATATTTCATTAGTTCAATAACGATTGGGACAGTGGCGTAGCTATCATAATTATGTGCATGGGGTGCAAGGGACCCGGGCCCACGACCTTCAGGGGCCCACAGAGACACCGGGAAATTTTTCTTTAACTTCAGTTAAACGTTTCTTTTCACAATTAATCTTATTCACATTGCTGCTTATTTGGTGACAGATCTAGTAGCTGTGATGTTCGAATGATTCGACAGTAGACACACTTGCATTACTTCTTTACTTTACTGCTTTAGCATAGCCACCTGCCAGCTATCGGTTTGAACTCTTTCTACCTTGGTTTGCGTCTCGAGTCATGACAGTCACATTGCATAATGTCTTCAGAGTTTATGTAAGTGAACGGAATAACTAATTTTTGTTATTGACAGGTAATCTATTGACAACCAGCTGGCAGCCACCATTCTGAACTCCTTTAACCTTGTTTTTGCGTCTCGAGTCATGACATACACATAGCAAGGCTACAAGTCTTACAGGGCCAAACAGGGGTCCATGCGGTACCTCTACACCCGGGCCCATGAAAAGCTAGGTACGCCACTGGATTGGGACAATGCTGGACTTTGGAGTTGGACATAATATATGTAATACATCTGCGACCCAGCGCCAAACGGCTGATCATGTGACACAAGGCAATTCTCGCACTACCAAAAAAATCATCAACGTGTGATGTGACGAAATGACTCATTATGTGACTCATTATGTGACTCATTATGTGACGCATTATGCGACGTTTTTTTTATTTAGTTTAGTCACATCATACACGTCAGATTGCAGGTTAATAAAAAAATTAATCGTAATTGTAACCTAAAAAATTATATAGCGTCACTCAGATCTCAACCCGCAGCAGCGCAGCACGACAAAAAGGCTGGTTTTCAGAAATTTCCGGAACTGGAGAGGAGAGAGGGCAAGAGAAGGAGAGACAAGGGAAGACATTTCCAAACGGAAGGACCAACATAGGCAAGGCTCCTGGATTGGGCCGTGGAAGAGCGCATACGACGGATAGCTGAACGGGCCGAAGATCGCCAGTAGGCCCTCGCAGGCAAGGAAGAAACCAGGTTGCAAAATTCATTAGGTAGGCCTAAGACGGAACAGACCCAGTGAGGCAGTTGCGTATGAGTGTGAGGCTTCAGTCTGTTGCTAATTTAAACGTTGACGCTAAAACGAAAATACGTTGCGTTCCTGTTATTACATATTATTTTCGTTTGTCTAAGCACTTTTCAGACTTTAAAAAAATTATTGTTCTTTAGCTGCAGGATTATATTTTATATTTACTGTTACCTGCAGGATTATATTTTATATTTACTGTTACCAACTCAGTTATCATAGCGTCATCTGCATGAGCAACAAAACTTACAGTAGGCCTATAATATGCAAAACAGGAAACGCGCATGCTATTTTTCAGTGCTGGTTGTGTAGAGAATTTATTAATCATACTATAGATAAGTAATTATAGAGGTTTCTTGTGTTACATTATTTTTTTCTGATTTTATCTCAATGTAGACCTCTTGATTGTTTTTCTGCAGTTGAGTTGGTCTACATAGTTCTTGACGGATCTGGTTCGTTATGAAACTGGCGACATTTTCATTAGCATGAAAAGAATATTTATATTTCAGTTACTGATAGTGCGAAGTTTTTCGTTGTCCATAAATATGACAACGCTTCAAGCACGTGACTGTAATTCCGACTGTCACAGTAAATGTCAATTATTGCTTCATTGTTATTAGATCCCTGAAAGGCTACTACTTGGCCTTAGGAGAATATTATGTGAACGACTAACCAAAGCGAAGCCTGCTTCTATTTTTAGAAAATCCGGCAAATGCAGACGCAGAGGTCAAACACCAAGAGACCAACGACGAAAATAATTGACGTACCAGCAATACATACACACATGCACGTACACACATAAATACGTACATACATATGTAGATGAATGCACATACGTATGTAGATATGTGCGTACATACACATATACATATGTACGTATTTAGACAGGCTATACAGTACATATATAAATACATATACACATCAATACACAAATACATAGTTACATGCATACAGACAGACATACATAGACCTACATATATACCTACATATATACATACACACGTATGTACCTAGGCACGTATATCATACATGCATACACACGTACATACACTCTGACATACGTACACACCTACATAAATACTTGCAGACATACATATGCACGCTTTGTTTAAATACGAGTAATTAGAAGATCCAGAGGATCATCCTTTATTGGATAAATATACATGTAAGAAGAAGAATTTGAAGATGATGAAGATGATGATGTTCATTATGAAGATATTGAAAAGGAAGAGAAGAGGAAGAACTGTTTCTCTAGTCATCCACAATAGAAGCTATACGTATGAAATCTTAGCAAAGTCATTTTCTTAGCCTCGGCATATGAGGACGGCTGTCCAGTTCTCTCCATCGCCACTTGATATCTTTACTGACAGCTTCATATGATTAGTTAACTCATTTTTGCCTTAGGTCGCTAGGTGTCGCAGGATGCGGAAAGTTTTGAAGCGTCCAATGGACTCTCGTGCATCTCTTTAGTGTAGCCTGTAGGCTATAAATTAAAGACTAATTAATTCTTTAATTAATTCTATAGCTATATTTATAATTAATTGGTGTGACAAACTTATTCTTATTCAATCAGTAATATAACTTATATTCAGAAATATTTTCCTAAGTCCAGATCCATTTAACATAAAATCATTAATCAAGTTCTGATTTAAGTTCTCAATTAGCTGAGCAATTAGATTACTCAATTATAATTAATTCATTTGTAATTTATCTATAGTCTAACCAATTGCTTTTATAGCGCCATTTCTAATGTCCATAACATCAGTCGATGGTGGCTTTCAGTAAAATCCGCTCTTCAAACTTATTCGCCTCTCTATATAAATATCATAAATATCTACATCATTCTTAATAGTGCCGTTTAATGTAACTTAGGGGCCGTCCACATATTACGTACGCACTGAGTGGGGAGGGGGTCGGATTTTGGCGATTTTGAGTACGGGTGCGAACGGGGAGGGGGGAGGGGGGACAAAAGTGTACGTACGCAAAATAAATTTCTAATTATGACGTCCACATTAGCCTATTTATAACTCTGTATTGTCCTATAGATGGCATTTTATTACATTATATAAAAGCCATGTGCAGTTATTCTGTGCTGTGAACGAGACACCTATAATTTGTCTATATTGGCCCGCACTCATCCTTCAATCTGGCCTGAAGTGCAGACTTTCGAGACACTTTCTGCAGCTGGTCTTCGGGGGGGGGGGGTGCGTCAAGTGTACGTACGCGGGGGGTGTGGAAGAAAGTACGCTTGCGAACAGGGGGGAGGGGGTCCAATTTCCCCGGATTTTTGCGTACGTAATATATGGATGGCCCCTTAACCCACTGGCGTAAACTTGTCCAAAATAACAAGATCATTCTGTTCGATCGTGGTTTTACTGTGTCATAAGTCGGGAGCGACTATGATTAGTCACACCTGAAGTGGCGCTTTATAAATTAGCAATTACCATTACCATATTAAATTTAAGCCCCAAATATTAATATTAATAGCCAGCTATTATTATCATTGGCCCAAAAGTGCACGAAATAATGTGTGAAGTAGGAATTTTTCATAAACAAGTCCAGCTGGTTTCCTCACATTTAAAAAAGGCGAGGTTAACCATATAATTGGCAATGAAACGCAAGTGGATTCGGAATGTGGAATCAGCCTTTTTCAATCACTAAACTTGGCGCCAACCACTGCCTACAGGGAACAAGAGAAAACTATCGGAACGGTTGACAAGTTGTCGTGGAGATGGCTTCAATCTTTAAGAGAAGAAGCACACCAAAGTTGGTGTTGCTTTTTATATGTCACTTGCATCCTACAGATGCTGTCGGCGTCCTGCTCTTGTCTTAAGATTAATGCCTAATGTTAATGTATTCAGCTTACTTGGTCCAGCCATCAAAAACCTACAAAAATACACACATACGTCTACATACATACATACATACATCCATACGTACATACGTGCGTACATAAATGCATACATACATACATCCATACGTACATCCGTACGTACATAAATGCATATATACATACATCCAGACGTACATACGTACACACATATATCGATGCAAAACATACATAACGTACATACATACATACATACATACATACATACATACATACATACATACATACATACATACATACATACAATACATACATACATACATACATACATACATACATACCTACATACATACATACATACATACATACATACATACATACATACATACATACATACATACATATACACTTAATGCATAGTTTGTTATCTAAGAGCACCTTATAGTTGGAAAGCCTACCTTCAGCGAGTCGTATAGCACCTGAAAAAGTCAGAAGCACTGCAAGAATCAAGTGGTTCATCTTGATCGTTCGTCTGTCTGAAAAGACAACGAACAAAGACACTGCGGCGTCTACAACGTTTTCCAATGGAAAAAAGGCGACCAACCACTATTCGGCTGTGTCAGCAGTAACTGAGCTTCCGCTGGGAATTTCTTAGCCGAATGTCGACGACATGCGAACGTCGGGTATAAGACACCACTAGTTTCCGTCAGCAGGTAGCAGCACTCTGGCGACGAGTGGTGACGTCTTTGGGTGTCTAAAAATGTTTCCACCAGATATAATCCATGTCTTGCTAAGATTGAAAAATGACAGCCAGCCGATGCAGCGCACTAAGACATCATTCCAAAGTTAGCGAATCAGTGCAACGCATTTGTAACTACATAAGTTCCAGTGGGGGGGGGGATGTCCAACAAAAAATATTAACGACAGAAGCGAAACTCTCAGTAGAGAGCCCCTAGTATACATAACACAACGGAATCCATGTTCGATAGCTATGCATGCATTTATCTATGTATGAATTTATGCCTATGCATGCATGTAATTCGTGTGTGTAATTCTAATTCAATCTAATCGTTGTTGCAAAGTGTATATTGATGGCACTACTCTATGTTACCACTACATAGAGTAGTGGTAACATCACTGGCGTGAAGAGCAGTAGGTAGCGGGATCGCTTCCCGCAACCCTCCGGAAGGTCCACTTAGCCTATCAATCGGGAGATGGCGCGTTGTTAAAATGAGATGTAGGACGTGATGGGCTCCTTGTATGACTGCCGTATACAGTTAATATTCGACTCCTGTAATAGCTTCTGATCATCCGTTCATACTGATTTGTAATCACACTGCGTAATTGTCAGTTTGAAAATATTAAACGAAGATTGTTATTATTTATTATATATCTTGGGCAACCTGGTCAATATCATAGCAAATGCATAGGCCTACATGGTCGAAATTGGAAACACAATCCGTACAATACGTACTCAAAGCGGATATATTCAAGAAGTGCATTCCAGAAAAATTGATTCACCGAGAGAAAATATTATCATTTTTATAATTATTATTATTATTATTATTGTTATTATTATTATTATTATTATTATTATTATTATTATTATTATTATTATTATTATTATTATTATTATTATTATTATTATTATTATTATTATTATTATTATTATTATTACTACTACTGCTACTGCTGCTGCTGCTGCTGCTGCTGCTGCTGCTACTACTACTACTACTACTACTACTACTACTACTACTACTACTACTACTACTACTACTACTACTACTACTACTACTACTACTACTACAACTACTACTACTACTACTACTACTACTACTACTACTACTACTACTACTACTACTACTACTACTACTACTACTACTACTACTACTACTACTACAACTACTACTACTACTACTACTACTACTACTACTACAACTACTACTACTACTATTTCTACTACTACTATTCGTATTATTATTTAATAAATTTTACAAACGTTGGTCTACTGGATGGCTGTTGTTCTGCTATTTTCTGCAACTCATTCTGTGTCTGTTTCCATGGCTCATGTGTACCATGTGTGCAGACCAGTGACCTCTACGAGAATAAAAATTAAGCCGAAGTCTAAGGACATCTCTTTTGCTGAACTCCATTAATCTCTGCTTTGATCAAACGAGAGGTCAACTCATACGGTATGTGCATCTGGGACATGGTAGCCGATTGGTTAGAGCGCTTGTTTGGGTTGAGACGATTACTGCCAAAGCAATCAAGTTATGTTTGGTCAGATGCAAGATAGTGGCGCCTAAAAATGCGCAATAATAGTAATAATAATAATAATAGTAGTAGTAGTAGTAGTAGTAGTAGTAGTAGTAGTAGTAGTAGTAGTAGTAGTAGTAGTAGTAGTAGTAGTAGTAGTAGTAGTAGTAGGTATAGTAGTAGTAGTAGTAGTAGTAGTAGTAGTAGTAGTAGTAGTAGTAGTAGTAGTAGTAGTAATAATAATAATAATGATAATAATAATAACAATAACAGTGATGATGATGATGATTATGATGATTTTGATGATGATGATGATGATGATGATGATGATGATGATTATAATGATGATGATGATGGTGATTATGATGATGCTGTTAATAATAATGAGGATGATAATAATAATAATAATGTTTTGGCTGTTCCAGATGTTTCTCTCTTTTTAATTAGTATTTAGGTCGCAAAAGTAACGTTAGAGTGAGAGTTCGATTGCAGTCCATTACTGGAGTTTGAACTCGATCTTCGACTGCAGCATTATACCGCCAAGCATAATAACCTACAGGTCTAGGCGTTGCCTTACAACCACAGAGCGCTCGCCTTGCAACGTGAAGGATACGGGTTCGAGCCTCCCCTAAGGCTTAGACGGTTAGTGTTTAGGGATCACGAGAAACCCACGCCCACTATTGCCATCTATTAGATAGTGGCGCTTAATAAATGCATAATTATATTAAGAGCAAATCGTGTCTAATTTGATGAATATTTCGGCGCATGGTTAAACGTTTCATAACCAGTGCCGGATTTAGACTTGGTGAGGACAGAGGCGTCTATCCCCCCAGTCATTGGAGCAACTTCCTTTCCCCTCTTTTTCCTTCAACCCTCTTTCTTCCCCCTAAAATGGTGGCACACACACTGACAAATCCCCCTATTTCTTAGATGGAGCATTTGCTCCACGGTTTCTATGGTGTAGACGCCTCTGGGTGAGGATCTAAGCTATATAGCCTAAGTTTGGAGGTCCCTTGTTAAAAATTACACCAAAATAAAATAAAACGAAAGACTCGCGTTTTCATTAAAATAGCGAGTAGTCCGACTTGACAATTTTTTTAAGGAAAAGAAATCTTGGCCTGAGTGTGATTTTTAGGTCTTGGTCTCGGTCTTGGTCTCGTGGTTCAAGGTCTTGGTCTTGGTCTCGAGGTTCAAAGTCTTGGTCTTGGTCTTAGTCTTGAGGTTCAAAGTTTTGGGTTTGGTCTTGGTCTTGAGATTTAAGGTGTTGACAACAAGACTAGATTAATCAGACAGTTGTGTGAGCTTCTAAGTAAAGGCAAAACTGTAAGTTAATGTCAAAACGTAATGCACTTCGGTTATGTATCTATGTGATTAGCCTTACTATCTAGACTGTCTTTTCATACGAAATTAAGTACAACAATCGCTGCTCGGAGCCCCCGTCTTGTTGTACCGGCGGCGGTCTTCTTCAGGCTATCACCATGCGGTCGGCATTGAGACAGATTCGTCCAGAGATCATGGTTGTTACTGCGTAACAGTATTGTGTGTTCTCCGGGCAAGACGCGCATGGATTCACTGACAAAAACAGAAAAATAAAGTTTCAAATTATAGGGTTGTCACGCCTATACTGGTACTTATCATGTGTTTACATCAAGTTGTGTTTACGCTTCAGCTAAAAATCCTTCAAAGATCCTAAGGCAACGCTTGTTAGAGCGTATAGGTCTATTAATAACTGTATTTGTAACCCTCAGTAGTAGTAGTAGTAGTAGTAGTAGTAGTAGTAGTAGTAGTAGTAGTAGTAGTAGTAGTAGTAGTAGTAGTAGTAGTAGTAGTAGTAGTAGTAGTAGTAGTAGTAGAGGTAGTAGTAGTAGTAGTAGTAGCAGCAGCAGCAGTAGTAGTAATAATAGTAGTGTAGCAGTAGTAGTAGCAATAATAATAATAATAATAATAATAATAATAATAATAATAATAATAATAATAATAATATTAACAATAATAATATAAAAAATAGTAATAATAATAGTAATAATAGTAATAATAATAATAATAATAATAATTATAATAATAAGACGATTTGTGTAGCGCCTTAGCTCAGCCGAAGCGGAAAAAGAGGTCGCTGTACATGATTCAAAAAGTCAATGACAGTAATGTTATGATTGTTTAATTACTCGAAAATGTCGCTAAATAATCGATGAGAATTTAGAATCAATTTGACTGAAGCTGCTAAGTGGTAGCAGCAGTTGCGTCACATCCAAGGAGAAGGCCTACTTGACGTTTATTATCCAACGTTTGAGGCGACGCAGCTATGGAATCATACAGCCCCACAGCGTTATAGATTGCCACATACTTCCAAAAGCCGAATGGAATGTCGTTCGTTTGTTGTTTGGCTTCATGTTGGCTCTTCAACGATTGCTCACATGATGAATATAGGATTCGAACTTCAGACGCATCGTTTAAAGGCTGTATCGTTATCACATATGTTTAAATTTCACACGGTCACTCAGATTAAGAGTGTTACTCAAGAGATCTAAATAACAAATAGGTCCTTTTAATATTGCCTGTATTCTGAGTTTTGATTGTGAGTTAACTGTACAGCCATGACCATCACTGCAGTTACTTCTCGCTGTCTAAGACTTTTCTTTTCTCGTGGGGCTCTTTGCACTTGGAGCCCCTCCAACTGCGGTTGTACTGTGAGAGGCGCTTTATAAAGCTGTAAATACCACACAGTAGGCCTACAGCGTGACGCACTGGACGCACATGCGTCCACCCACCAAATTAAGTCCACACAAGGAATAGGTTGCGGATCGATATTCTTGAAATCACCTACATAGCCTAACATGCAAAACAGAACATTCTTAAATTATTTTTAATCAAGAGCGGAAATAAATGCTCACAGAAAACAGTACTTTGCAAAACGGCAATACGGCATGTTAAAGCGTATACGCGCTTGTCGTGTTTACGTTTTCAGCACGGAGCTCCGGATTTTACTCTAATTCGACGTTCTCAGTTTATTTTATCTTCAAATTTTTTGGCAGTTTTTCTCTTTATAGTCTGCTGATAGTGACCGTTTGTGACTTCTAATGTTTATCTACGCAGAATTCAGTGGAAAGTTAGTTTTATTTCATCAGATTATTTCGTCTATCATCTACGTGGACGCCATTTCGTACGCTGCGTATGTAAACAGAGCACGACGTGCATCTTTCCAGAAACGTTCGCTCGCACGCGTTGAATATTATTAGGATATCACACTCTGCAATTAATTGGACTACCAAATTGGCCTTTGATGGAAAGACTAAAGTACTCTGCACAACAGCTCTGGTCGCTGCGATCGCCAGATCTGCACCTTGATCGCACTATTCGAAAATCGCTCTTCAAATCTCAGATATGGTCTCCTCGTGAAGACCGATCTCTAGCCCAAAGAGACAATCCCACTGGTTTCTCACATGGCACCTTCCACTCGCTTCCATCCTCATCGCTCTCTAAATCTGAAACTGAAAGTACTGCTTTACCATCGACTGGGATCAAGAGCCGTAGCCCTCCGTCGTCTGCTTCATCATCGCCAGTGCGGTCTTCACTCGACCATCTACCACCAACGCCACCCATCAAACCATCTCAAAGACGCCCAGGGCCTCCAGGTCTTCGGATTGCGACCTGGAATGCTCGCTCCCTTACAGACAAATTTGCTTATGTTTCCCAGTCTATTTTGGAGAACCAGCTTGACATCATGGCAGTCACCGAAAGCTGGCACCAAACCGATCTGAGGACGTTCCTCTTCTTCGAGCTGCGCCCGTTGGCTTTGCTATCTTCGATAGTTCTCGTGTACCTTCCACTGGCGATAACCAGACGCGTGGCGGTGGTATTGCGGTCTATTATCGTTCAACCCTACATGCTTCAGTCATCCGGTTGGACATGGAAATCACCACCTTTGAAACCCTATGCCTCAGTTTTCCCTCCTCACATGGTCTGACAACTGTACTAACCATCTACCGTCCTGGATCCATGCCTAGTACTGCTAAATTTTTCGAGGAATTTACTTCAGTGCTGGAATGCATAGCCACCCGTAACAGTCAACTAGTTATACTTGGTGACTTCAACATCCATCTTGAGAAGAACGCCAATGCTTCTGCTGAACAGTTTCTAAATCTTCTTAAGCAATTTGGTCTCGTCCAACATGTGAATGCAACCACTCATCGTCAGGGAGGTATCCTGGATTTAATCATTACCACCGACGTCACTACAGTACACCAGTTTCATGTTCAACCACCAACCATCTCCGATCCAGTGTGATTCTCGTTAACGTTAACGATAACGAAAATGTTCGTTAACGAACAAAAAATGATTTCGTTAACGATAACTATAACTATAACTAAATAATATCATTAACTATAACTATAACTATAACGAAAATAACACTAACGAAAATTCATTGCTATTTTCGTTAATACGATAAAAAAAGTGCAATATCAACTAACGTGAGAACGTGAAAATACAGCCGTTAACGAAAGCAAAATGATTCCTATGTTCGCCTTGGATGTCTGTGAATATGGAGCGCTGTGTATTCATGAAGCTGAATGCACCAATTCGTCAAAGCTCTAAGCAAATTATTGGGTAACGCGTCTTCATAATTCAGTGTGATTTTCATTAACGATAACGGTAACGAAAATGTTTTCGTTAACGAAAGCAAAATGATTTCGTTAACGATAACTATAGCTGTAACTAAAAAATAATATTAACTATAACTGTAACTATAACTAAAATGAAAAACCATTAACTATAACTGTAACTGTAACTAAAATAAAATCTGTAAGGAGAATCACACTGCTCCGATCACTCACTTATTGATTTCCTTCTTCCGTCACTTCATTCACTTCCGATACATACAATCCGAATGGTACGCGGCTGGAAATCGCTCGACTATGTGGCCTTCAGCAAAGCTATTCAGGACTCTGAGCTTTCACGAGAACAATCGCATCTTGATACTCTCTCCTTGGACGATCTCTTAAATCTTTACATGGATACCATGTCTCAGCTAATCAGCCAAGTGCTCCCGCTTCGGAGAGTTCGCACTCGACATAGACCACTTGCACTATGGTTTGATGACGAGTGTCGTGAACTTCGTCGTCGCACGCGTTGCCTTGAAAGGCGTTATCGACGATCTCGCGACCCTACTGTCCATCGTGAGTAGGTGACCCAACTTCGAGCGATACATCGCCTCTATCGCCAGAAGGAGGCTGACCATTGGCAGGGCCTGGTAGAACAACATAAAGACAACCCAAAACGTCTTTGGTCCTCGATCTCCGGCCTACTGGGATAGGGCTGAGGATTTTCTCAAGAAGATGACAAAGAAGATTGCTGATCTTCGAGCGAAGACTCACGATGTCCCTCCTCCGCAATTCTCCCACACGAACCACACCACTCCCAATCTGGCTTCAGGGGCCACCATTCCACTAAAACTGCTCTCTTATCCCTACTGTCTGATATCTATACAGCTATTGATCACCCTCATCTCTCTCTTCTGGCGTTTTTTTATGTCTCATCTCCGTTTGACATGATTGACCACGAGATTCTGCTTCAGCGACTGGAACTGTCCTATGGCCTCTCTGGTGCTCCTCTTCTTTGGTTTAAATCATACCTCTCTGACCGCTCACAGTTGGTTGTCCTCGGTGAAAACAGGACTCAGTGGATAGAGGTTGAATTTGGTGTTCCCCAGGGCTCGGTGCTCGGTCCCATCCTATACATCCTCTTCACTGCTGATATCCCGTCTCTATCTACTAAACATGGGGCAAATGGCCATCTTTATGCAGATGATGCTCAGGCTTTTGTACATGGTCCGTCAACTGATCAACTCTCCCTTGTTTGCTCTATTGACTATCTTGTCTCTGACCTTCACTACTGGATGTCGACTAACCGTCTCTGCCTAAACACTGCTAAGACTCAATTGATCTGGTTTGGGACTAGACAGCAGCTTGCTAAACTCAACTTTCCATTGCTGACTGAGAAATATCCTGCTTACACCTACTCTTCCACCGTCTGCGACTTGGGTGTCACACTTGACTACTCCCTCACATTCACAGAGCATATCTCCAACATGACTCGCTCCTGCTTCTTTCAACTGAGGCGTCTCAGGGCCATCAGACGCTCGGTCTCACCTTCTGTCTTTACCACCATAGTTCACGCAGTTGTCTGCTCACGCTTGGACTATTGCAACTCGCTCCTCATGGGTCTCCCCAAGCAGCGTCTCTCCCCCTTCAATCTATTCTAAATGCTTCTGCTAGGCTGATCGCGCGACTCCCCCGATTTGCCCACATCTCTACATACATGCTTGATGTCCTTCACTGGCTCCCTATTGCTGCGCGCATCCGATATAAGATCCTCTTCCTTGTCTATAAATCTCAGCAGCCTACTGCCCCGAAATATCTCTCGAACTATCTGCGAAAACCGTTATCGGCATCTTCTTCTCACTCATTGCGCTCTGTAAATCGGCTTGATCTTTTTGTTCCCAGGGCTAAAACTGCCTTGGCCCAGCACCGGGCGTTTGCTGTAGTGGGTCCCACGATCTGGAATGACCTTCCCCCTCTGCTCAGGGCCAAACTAATGACCGGCTTTTCCTCATCGGTCTCGCGTTCCCTAAAGGCATTTCTGTTTCCCCAGGGCTTCTGTGCTGAGAGCGCCTCTGAATAGTTATTCCGTGAGAGGCGCTTTATAAATTTCTAGATACAACACAATACAATTTAGACGTTATCTTAAAATTGAAATTTTTTTGTGCGTACAATTTTTTAAGCATGCAGGCGCCTCTGCAGTACAATGCAATAACGATGTTTGTGTGTCTTAAACTGCATTGTAGGCTATGCCTGAATGCATTCGCTTTATCCAGCGAGGCTGGGTAGGCGTGTAATCCGTGTGCTTACCTATTTCGCAGTAGTCTCCGCCATAGCGGATGATTTTGTCTGTATCTCCGGGACAAATACAGAATCTTCCATCGGAATTGACGATACAACTACCACCATTCTGACATGGCGTTGAAGTATTTGCGTTGCACCGATCGCTATCTAGAAATGAATATTCACGGGACAACTAAAACGCCACAACAACAAAGCTATTCTTATCTGGATGAAGGTCTTTTAAAGCTACCGTTGCTCAAAATGTTAATAGGTCGCGGCTTATTTGCGCTGTGGATGTGACGCAAACACGAACAGTGATTTAAGCAGTACAGAGCACGGTTAGCACTGGAGTGGGTACCGTACGAGAAACACCATTAGGTCAGTTCATTCCAGAATTATGACAGACGATTTGAGTTGCTAAAGAAGTTTCCTGCTGCGTCTTGTATGCGACGCAGAGGAAATGTTCTCCGTCTAATCTAATGTAATTATTTCTGTAGCGCCTTCGTAATGATGCTCAGTACATCAACCGATGGTTGCTTTAAGTGAAATTGCAATAAGAGATTAAAATCCATTAGAGCAGAAGGTAAACTTCGTCACTGCCCGCACTCTGTTAGTACCAGTCCCAAGCCCGGAGAAGCAGGAGGGCGACGCTAATCACCTCTATTGAGAGACAGCGTCGTTAACGGAAACTGCATATCAGCCTTCTTGAAATCCGATAGATCAAAGAATAGACAAGCCAAGGTGGTGTTGCCTCCTGGTCTATGGTTTCCCTGATATAATAACTGGAGGGAATTATCTCCTCAGATGCATGATTGCATACACACATTAATAAAATACGCACTACAACATATTCACATAAACATTGAACTCTCTTCTATGGAAGCGCATACATGTGACGAGTCTCTGACTTTCATCTGAGGGACGTTTATGTCTCTAAACCCTACAAGCTTATAAAAGTTATATAGGTAGGCCTATGCATGACAGACAACTCTAAAAACCAAGAAGGTCAAATCGAATGAATCGGTCCTCAATATTCATAGCGACTTAAAAAGCAGATGACTATATATATATATATATTCGATTTGACCTTCTATATATATATATACACATATATATATACATATATATATATATATATATATATATGTATATATAGAAGGTCAAATCGAATGAATCGGTCCTCAATATTCATATTCATATATATATATATATATATATATGTATATATAGTCATCTGTGTGTATATATATAGTCATCTGTTTGTGTGTTTATATATATATATGGCACCATGCTAATGGTTAATTTCTGCTTTAAAGGTAGTTGTTGACAATCCAGTTGAAAGAATTTAATGTTATGTCATACTCATAATTATTGAAATGAAATATGAGGCTTTCTATGCAATCGGCCTGGGCAGGATACATACAGACAGTGCAAGAAGATCATTCAAATTAAAAATCAAAGTTCATCTATTGCTCTCCAATCTTTAAATTATTACACGATTTACATGATAAAGGGAACTTTAAGTAACAAAAGGAAACCCAAATGAACGAAACCGTTCCGTTGTCAAAGTCGCCTAATTACACAAACTATATCAGACCAATGAAGTGGCGCTTCACAATGCAATACAGAATTTATTCCTAATAACATCTTTAGCATAATAATCATGAATGTTCGGTAGGCTTAGTAATTATACATACACAGAATTCCTATTTTTACTGAATAATCTAGAACGTTTAATTGGCTCTTTAATTTATTTGATATACATAAACTCAGGGCCGGTTTAACCACTAGACGAACTAGGTAGCCGGCTTAGGGCGGCACATTTCTGGGGGCGGCAGAGAAGCTACACAAAGAAATATTTTTTAAACCATTGCCGCCGTTTTGCCAGGCCAGGGGCGTAGCCATGCAAGGTGCTTAAGGTGCGTACGCACCTCCTGTCACATTCTGCATTAGGGCCCTATAGTCTTTCACTTTTCTCCAAGCGCGCAAATTTTAAATTTGGTTAACTGTTCCATCTGATGATATATTTAGCCGCTGCCTACGGTGTTCAAAAAGCCCGCGTACTGCGGTTATGTCTCGGCCTCTCTGCAGTCTGATCTACAGTCTGTATGATGACGCATGAATCATGATATCTGATAACACACGTATTGTGTGGTATTTGTCTATACTCTATACAGGGTAACCCAGTACGGGTTACCCTGATGTGTCGGAGTAATTGACCTTGTTCGACCCCCCAAGCTGCACATTAGCCAGATTCTCCCTTTTAGATGTTCAACCACGGCATACACTCTAACGGTATAATCTCTCAGCTCAGCGCTAACATATGCATGAAATAGTATCTGCTTTGTTCGTGTGTCTCTTGCGCGCTCTCTCTGTCTCTCTCTCTGTCTCTCTGTCTCTCTGTCTGTCTGTCTGTCTGTCTGTCTGTCTGTCTGTCTGTCTGTCTGTCTCTCTCTCTCTCTCTCTCTCTCTCTCTCTCTCTCTCTCTCTCTCTCTCTCTCTCTCTCTCTCTCTCTCTCTCTCTCTGTTGTTTTCTCTCGTTTTCTCTCGCTCTGTCTCTGTCGCTGTCTGTCTCTCTCAATGTCTCTCTACAAGCCTTGTGGGGCCTGTACACTCTACATTGCCTACAGTGACTCTACACACGATTGCAGTATTCAAAACTCTCTTGAAAAAAGAAACTAAGACTCAACTGATGGTAAGGAACTTCTAAATTTAGAGTAGCAGTTCTTGTTGCTATAATTTTTAAGTAGTATATACGTAATCTGCTTCACTTCCTGAAACATTACTAAAATAGGCGTAGCTACATTGAGGCAAGAGGAGGCATTTGCCTCCTCTTGGTTTTGTAGATTTAAAAATTTTCCTTGGGTTATAGCCCTGCATCCTCAAATACACCCGATTAGGGTGTACACCCCATGGATGTTGCCTCCTCTTGTGTGTTTAGCTCCGAGAAAAAGTCATCAAGTCATCGAATGTATTAATGACTAAAAAAAAGGTGATCAACTTTTTTCGTAACATAAATTTAAGAAAACATGCCGAAATTCTGAAATTCTCAGAGCGAAATTCTGAAATTCTCAGAGGTTTTCTCGACCGCCCTTCGTACGCTGAAAAATGTCCCCCTCACCTCTCAAACAAGATTGCCGCCACTGCATCAAAGTTTGCCTCCTCTTGAATTGAAGTCTGGCTACGCCGCTGATTACTAATGCCTTTTACTTAAACCTTAAACGTTACGCTGTGAATCTGTTAAAATAAGAAAGTATAGTATCGAAAGTTGATTCCGTGATCGTTTTATTTAGAAGTAATAATGATTCTTAGATGATTACAATGAACGACGATACTAAATTAAAGCTGCAGCATTCGGCTGCATTCCTGTGTGAGGGTTATATTAACTTGATCAATTTAATATTAAGCTTAATTAGGCCCAGTGGCGGCGCCACGATTTGAAAAGTGGTATGGCAAATTAGAGGGTCTGGGTAAAAATGTACGGTAAAATTATGTTTTTTTTCCGTAAAACCTTAAAAAGTGGTACGGCAAAAGCCGTACAACAAACATAGGCGCCGCCGCCACTGATTAGGCCTATTATCGCACTTGCCAGAGGCGCAGTGCGACAGGTTCGCCTAGGGCGTCAAATACTCTGGCGCCGGCCCTGCATAAACTTAGTGCAACTTATGCATACTAACTTAATCTAAAATGTTAGGTAGATTATGTAATTGCAGACACTTACAATTGACTTTTTTATGCAACTTCCAGAACTTTGACTAGATTTCGGTTTTTGGGGAATGACCAAAAGATGAGGATATGCCAATAAGAAAATTGTATTGTATTGTATTAAGAAGCTCTCCCAGTGCGAGACCTCGAGAGAAAAAGTAAGTTTTCTGAAAGGTAAGAGAGGATAATACGTTACCTGAGAGAATAGAAGAACGAAGAGACGAAAGAGGCTCATTCCAACGGACAGAGCCAATGAAAGCAGGGCCAATGGAAGCAAAATTATTACAATACATTACAAATGAAATTTTATAATTTCCTTCTTACAAAGTTCAGAAGTGCATGCCCTCGGCTTACTACAAAAAAACTACAATACTTGTTCATGCCGACATCAAGTAGTTTAACAGAAGTGCATGTAGCTCTTACCCCACTGGCACTGAAACCCATGGTATCCAGGCCGACACCTGCAGTCGTAACCCCAGTTGTAAACTTTATCATATGGTTGACAAGTTCCACCGTTCTTGCACGGGTTCGGATCGCACACGTCAGCTGGAACCAGATAATCATAGAAAATAGATTCACTGTCAGCCAGCCATCGGTTTGCATCCCTCTTCACTCATTGGACATCAGATTCTGTCTATCCTACACGTCTCCCGCTCTCAGTGTGTAGCAATTAGCTATACAAGATAGGTACACGTTTATCAAGTGAATTTATTTCAAACAAACTTGATAATAAAATCTACATTTGTTTTAAACTAACCATTGTCATCTAACCCATATTTCACTACAGATTTCAATAACGATTGGGTCAGTGGCGTAGCTATCATAATTATGTGCAGGGGGTGCAAGGCACATCATACATACATATACACGTACATACACTCTGGCGTAGGTGCGTACGTATGTACTTACGGACGTACATACAGACATACGTACATATCTACATATATGCATACAGACATACAATGCACATTTTTTAATACGAGTGATGAGTAATTATAAGATTCAGAGGATCATTACTTTATTTGCTATAAATATAAGAAGAAGAATGTGAAGACGGTGAAGATAACAATGTTTATGATGAAGACACTGAAAAGGAAGAGAAGAGGAAGTAGGCTACTGTTTCTTTAGGCAACCACAATAGAAGCTATGAGTATGAAATCATAGCAAAGTCATTTTCTTAGCCTCGGCATATGAGGACGGCTGTTCAGTTCTCTCCATCGCCACTTGATATCTTTACTGACAGCTTCATATGATCAGTTAACTCATTTTTGTCTTAGTTCGCTAGGTGTCGCAGGAAACGGAAAGTTTTGAAACGTCCAAAGGACTTTCGTGCATCTCTTTAGTGTAGCCTGTAGGCTATAAATTATAGACTAATTAATTCTTTAATTAATTATATAATTAAATTTTTAATTAATTGCTGTGATAACTTATTCTTATTCAATTAGTTAGCCTATATTGAGAAATATTTTCCTAATCCTAATTCCAAGTGGACGCGGAAAGTGGAATCAGCCGTTTTCACTCAATAAACTTGGCGCCAACCACTGCCTACAGGGAACAAGAGAAAACTATCGGAACGGTTGACAAGTTGTCGTGGAGATGGCTTCAATCTTCAAGAGAAGAAGCACGCCAAAGATGGTGTTGCTTTTTATATGTCACTTGCATCCTACAGATGCTGTCGGCGTCCTGCTCTTGTCTTAAAATTAATGCCTAATCTCAATGTATTCAGCTTACTTGGTCCACCCATCAAAAACCTGCAAACATACACACATACGTCTACATACATACATACATCCATACGTACATACGTACGTACATAAATGCATACATACAAATATGCATATATACATCCATGCACACATATATACATGCAAAACATATATAACATACATATATAAATATATGCATGCATACATACATACATACATACAAATTTACTTAATGCACAGTTTGTTATCTAAGAGCACCTTGTAGTTGCAAAGCCTACCTTCAGCGAGTCGTATAGCACCTGAAAAAATCAGAAGCACTGTTAGAATCAAGTGGTTCATCTTGATCGTTTGTCTGTCTGAAAACTCAACGAAAAAAGAGACTGCGGCGTCTGCAGCGTTTTCCAATGCAAAAAAGGCGACCAACCACTATTCAGCTGTGTCAGCAGGAACTGAGCTTGCTGGGAATTTCTTAGCCGAATGCCGACGAGATGCGACCGTCTGGTATATAACACCCGTCGGCAGGTAGCAGCACTCTGGCGATGAGTGGCTACGTCTTTGGGTGTCTCAAAAATGTTTCCACCAGATATAATCCATGTCTTGCTGATATTGAAAACTCTCAGTATCGAGCCCCTAGTAACACAGCCGAATCCATGTTCGATACAGTGGCGGTTTTACCGGGGGGCTAGGGGGGCAGTAGCCCCCTAGCTGGAAAGTTAGCACCCTAGTTTTTCTTAGCCCCCCCCATACACATTTTAGCCGCCCCAGTTTAATGTTTCAATAGCCATACGTTGCCTACAATGTTTGTTGGTAACAAACAAAGCCTCCTAATCTTCTAATGCTTTGATCACATGAGAGGTCAATTCATGCGGTATGTGCATCTGGGACATGGTAACTGACTGGTTAGAGCGCTTGTTTGGGTCGAGCTTCCTCTGAGACGGTTACTGCCAAAGCAATCGAGCTATGTTTGGTCAGATGCAAGATAGTGGCGCTTAATAAATACGGAATAATAATAATAATAATAATAATAATGGTAGTAGTAGTAGTAGTAGTAGTAGCAGTAGTAGTAGTAGTAGTAGTAGTAGTAGTAGTAGTAGTAGTAGTAGTAGTAGTAGTAGTAGTAATAATAATAATAAAAATAATAATAATAATAAAAATAATAATAATAATAATAATAATAATAACAACAACAAAGGCCTTGATTTTATTTCTGACTTAGGCCGTCACCTCACTCAAGCTGCAGGCGAACCCCGAGAGACCACCTTTCTGTTTCAGCGACTCTCTATATCAATTCCACGCTCTAATGCCGTGGCGTTCAGCGGTTCCTTTGTCAAAGCTATGTTCGACACTGAAGAGGGGTAACCGTTCCAGAATAATTACACATAATTTCTAAGTCCCCGAGGGAATGAAGTACCTCAGAGCAATAATAATATAAAAAAATTATACTAACATTAATACTTACCGGGGATGAGGACCATGAGCTCCAAGCTTAACTAATCTATCAGAAGACAGTATCCTAGAGCCTGTAGGATCTTAAATACTTCGGTCGAAAAAAAATATTATTAATAATAATAATAATTCAGCGGTTCAACGAGGTCGCCTTCCGGGCACTATGTCGATGCTGCCAGATGCTGAGGAGCGACCATAGACGCCGACTTTCAGTAAAAGGTACTGGGGCAAGAATTTCATTACCATGATCCCGTGATCGGATGACCCCTAGGAACGTAACTAGCGTTGGGCTTGTTTGGGGCCTTAAGCACCCAAACGAAGCTGAATCCCTCTCAAACAAATCAAGCTGTTGTATGCTTACGGTTAAAAATTCGTATGAACACTATAAATGTTGCCGTCCATTAAACGTCCATTAAACATATACGCGGTAACATCGCAGTGATATCGATCTTTCTAAGCAGGTCTTCTTTTAAGGCATTTTAATGCAAGACGTAAATGAGCTTTTCGTGTCAATGCGTTGTCTCAGCTCACATAATTATTTCACTGCCGATTAAGAGGGATCGGGTCTCGCACTCATGTACACAGCTTGTGTGTCTGTATATCTGTCTTGTTGTCTCTGCTGTTCCTGTACCTCTGTCTACTTCCGTGTTTTTTTCAGTTCAACTCATTGAACTGAAGTTAACATCCAAACGCATAGTCGTGAGTCATAACGAGGTCACTTGCGGACCAATTCCAGCCTTCTTTAACTTTGGCTACATTGTAAGCTCCAGATTTGCTAAGAGAAGTTGCGTAAGCCCCCAAACGAAAAGTCCTAGTTACGTACGGTTGCTGATGATCCCATCGCCTATCCTGCCCTGTCTTCCCTCTCCCCGGAAAAACCTTTCCTCAAACCCTTTGACGGTTAAGTCAGTCTTACCAGTGGCGTCACTAGGGAATGCGGGCCGCACCGGGTGACACCTTCAGAGGGAGTGACACCAAAATTACTGTCTAAAAATGTTTGTGCAGAGTTTCAGCAGAAATTTAGTATTTTTAAATTAACAATAACAGATAACAACAAAAACATGTTTTGTAAACCCAGCTTAATGTACTGTATCAGTATCAATTTGCCTAAACCGGACACTCTATGCTAATTTACTTTTGAACACTCTAATGCGTTCCGATCAGTGCCGTCATTATACTGTATGGTCTGGTAAGAGCCAAGGGAGGAGGTCCATGGGAGTGACACCGTGACTTACCGCACTGGGTGACACCAACCCTAGTGACACCACTGAGTCTTACCTCGGATAGCCAATCCTATACCCCGTGATCGATCGAGTCGAGCTACTACGATCGACTTGGCTCCACCGACGATCGATTCGATCGACTTTGTCGACTTATCGACGTCTCGTCCCCTCGATCGACTTTGGCAAATAAACGATCGATTTGGTCGACTTTGTCGACTTGGACTGTAGCCTATAGTCTCTTAATTGGCCAAAATTGCTGCCGACTGTTGCATTCTTATATTTCAGTACCTAAATTACTTATGAATTTCAATTGCACACTCTCCATCAAACTGTCAAACTGTAATTGAACTGACTGTCCGAACACTGTAGGCGTAAGTAAGTAAGTAAGTAAGTATATTCTTTAATAAGAAGCACTAGCAAAGAGACTAGCGTCGACATTATTACAATTAAAGTGCCTCAACTGAGGGGGATGATGAAGGTAAGTATCCCTGACGCACCCTGCAGCCTCCTGACTATAGGCCTATATTCCCTCTAGGGCCTCGTCCTCCTGTCCGCTCGCAAAATCCACTACACGGGTGTGCAATAAAGCATCCTGCCAACTGCAGTGGTGCGCATCACATCAAATAAATACCGCCCCGAAAGCCCACGTGACCTCAGAACCCGCGGAGAGCGTAGAAGGACTGTCTCGCCTTAATGAAAAGGTGTCTGATGTGACTGGAGAACCCACATTTCTGATTAAGCTGGACACCAAGAGTATTAAGAGTGTGCACCCTAGCGATAACATCTAGAATGGAAGATGGGAGCAATGAACCCCCAGGGTGCGTGCATTTTAGGCCTATTTCACTAGTCTTGCTCATAATATTAAAGCTTGGGTGACGTAGCCACAAAAAATAGTAAGTAAAATATTTCAGAGTCGAGTCAAGTCGAGGAAACAACGATCGACTCGACTTGTCAAAACATTTGATCGACTCGACTTGCAAGTCGATCGACTCGGATCGAGTCGGAAATTTTTCGACCGACTCGACTTGGCCGGGTTTCGACCGACTTGATCGATTGACTTGATCGATCACGGGGTATAGCCAATCCTTGCTTGGTTAGGTAAACAAGAGATGTGACAATGTGATGCAGTGAAATCCCTGCTGCAACCATACATCATCTCGCTTTGCCTTCGACAAACTGCTGTGGACATTAACACCTTCAGCTGCAGATTCAAGTGTAGGCGTACTAACTGCATGCAGCTATGTAACACTCGTAGGCCTACTTCTCGCGGCAATTGAATCTTTCAACGGCGTACTTCCAGTTACTGAAACCATCTGATAGGCCTATACATGTTAACGACCGCTTTACAAACTTTTAGCTGACCAGCCAGCGTTAAGTTTTATTAAGCATAGCCTATTGAATTTTTTATATTTTGAATGGCCAAAAAGTACTGGGGCGAAGATACACTCTCGCTCCAGAACCTTGGTGAGTACTGGGGCGAAAGTCCCTGTTGCCTCTGTGGAGTCGGCGCCTATGGGAGCGACCATCTCAACGTTTCTAAACCATTCCAAACAATATCGATGCTTTTATAATTATAGTGATAGTAGTAATAGTAGTAGTAGTAGTAGTAGTAGTAGTAATAATAATAATAATAATAATAATAATAATAATAATAATAATAATAATAATAATGATAATAATAATAATAATAATAGTAATAATAATAATAATAATAACAATAATAATAATAATAATAATAATAATAATAATAATAATAATAATAATAATAATAATAATAATAGTAATAATAATAATTAGACGATTTGCATAGCGCCGTTGAGTAGCCGAGGCGGAAGGAAAGGGCGCTGTACACGATTCAAAAAGTCAATGACAGTAATGTTATGATTGTTTAATTACTCGAAAATGTCGTTAAATAATCGATGAGAATTTAGAATCAATTTGACTAAAGCTGCTATAAGTGGTAGCAGCAGTTGCGTCACAGCCAAGGGGAAGGCCTACTTGACGTTTATTATCCAACGTTTGAGGCGACGCAGCTATGGAATCAAAGAGCCCCACAGCCTTATAGATTGCCACAGACTTCAAAAAGCCGAACGGAATGTCGTTCGTTTGTTGTTTGGCTCATGTTGG
Source organism: Allolobophora icterica (assembly GCA_963556255.1). Taxonomy (NCBI): domain Eukaryota; kingdom Metazoa; phylum Annelida; class Clitellata; order Crassiclitellata; family Lumbricidae; genus Allolobophora; species Allolobophora icterica. The sequence goes on along the minus strand of OY744608.1, from coordinate 27,963,326 downwards.
CTTTTCAACGATTGCTCACATGAAGCAGGAATCAACTTCAGACGTATCGTTTAAAGGCTGCATCATCATCATCATCATCATCATCATCATCATCATCATCATCATCATCATCATCATCATCATCATCATCATCATCATCATCGTCGTCGTCGTCGTCATCATCATCATCATCATCATCATCATCATCATCATCATCATCATCATCATCGTCATCACGTATGTTTAATTTCACACGCTTACTCAGATTAAGAATCATTTAAGCCTTTCTTTTTTAGCCGTGGCTGGACTGGGAGCGCTCCTGAGTAGGTATCTTTAAGGGGCGCTATATATAAATTTTAAGAATGAATGAATGGATAAAGACTGCTTCTCGTCAGATCTAAATAACAAATAGGCCCGTTTAATATTGCAATGCCTGGAACGTATGCTTCTGGATTCTGAGTTTTGATTGTGACTTAATTGTAAAGCCATGACCATTACGATAGCCATAGAGTTTGTGTGTTAAACTGCATTGTTTGTCTTAATACATTCGCTGGGATCCAGCGAGGACGAGTAGGCGTATAATCCGTGTGCGTTGCTTACCTATTTTGCAGTAGTGTCCGCCATAGCGGATGGATGTGACTGTATTGCCGGGACAGATGCAGGATCTTCCATCGTCTTTGACGACACAACTACCACCATTCTGACACGGCGTTGACCGTATCTTCGTTGCACCGATCGCTATCTAGAAATAGATATTCACGGAACAATTAAAACTCCATAACAACAAAGCCATTCTTATCTATAGAAGAAGGTCTTATAAAGCTACGTTTGCTCAAAATATTGATGCATGAATAAGTCGCGGCTTATTGACGTTGTGGATATGACGCACACAAGAACAGTGATTTAATCAGTACCGAGCACGTTTAGCACTGGAGTGGGTACCATACGAGAAACACCATTAGGTCAGTTCATCTTACAATCATGAATAGACGATTTGAGTTGTTAAAGAAGTTTCCTGCTACGTCTTGTATGCGACTCAAATGAAATGTTCTCCGTCTAATTTAATCTAATTATTTCTGTAGCGCCGTTGTAATGATGCTCAGTACATCAACCGATGGTTGCTTTAAGTGAAATTGCAATAAGAGATTAAAATCCATTAGAGCAGAAGGTAAACTTCGTCACTGCCCGCACTCTGTTAGTACCAGTCCCAAGCCCGGAGAAGCAGGAGGGCGACGCTAATCACCTCTATTGAGAGACAGCGTCGTTAACGGAAACTGCATATCAGCCTTCTTGAAATCCGATAGATCAAAGAATAGACAAGCCAAGGTGGTGTTGCCTCCTGGTCTATGGTTTCCCTGATATAATAACTGGAGGGAATTATCTCCTCAGATGCATGATTGCATACACACATTAATAAAATACGCACTACAACATATTCACATAAACATTGAACTCTCTTCTATGGAAGCGCATACATGTGACGAGTCTCTGACTTTCATCTGAGGGACGTTTATGTCTCTAAACCCTACAAGCTTATAAAAGTTATATAGGTAGGCCTATGCATGACATACAACTCCATAAATCAAGGAGGACAAATCGAAGGAATCGGTCCTCTTAATATTCATAGCGACTTAAAAAGACAGATGACTATATACCAATGAATCAATGAATCAATGAATCAATGAATGAATCAATCAATCAATCAATCAAACAATCAATCAATCGATCGATCGCTCAAAATCAATCAATCAACATATGTTTATTGCGACCAACAACCAATTTACAGCAAGGATAAGATTCGTGTACAATTAGTTCGTTACATGTTTCCAGCGAAATTATACACAGTACTGACACCAAAATAGTCATTGGTTGCAAGGGTGATCCCAAAGGGATAGTACGTTCGCTAGTAGGGGCACCCATATAAATCAAATACCAATCCAGATTAGATTGCTAATCGAGAAAATGAAAAAGAAAAAGTCCCCCTCTGTAATTCATAGACGGTTCAGACTTTAACAGAAAACAAGGTATGCAGAGGAGGAGACTTGCACAGTAATCTAACCTAACTAGCCTTAACTAGGAATTCTTAATAAGGCGGCTCTAAGGCCAGGCTCCGCTGCAGTCTCATAATCAGATTTGTCAAGGGTGAAGGTAAATGCTATCGGTCACCAGTGATGGGCAGTAGTTAACTAAAAAGTTGCTAACTTTTGGTTTAACTAAACATTTTTAGTTAAGGATGAAGTTTAAATAAAAAAATTGTTTAGTTGAAACCATTGTTTAACTAATTTTTTTAGTTGCCAACTGAAAAGTTTAACTAAAAAAATCAGCAATATGCAACTATTTTTCCACAATGAACATTGAACACTGTCAAAAAAACATTTTAACACTGCATGGGTTTAGCATTAACAGCCTGTGTTTTCAAATTCATGCACTACTTACAGTACGCCTGTAACTGTATGCTAGAACAGAACACATTGCATAGTTTGAAGGTGAAATTGTCATTGATGCTCTGCATTATTACAGTTCACTTAACCTCTGTTCCTGTGAAAATGTTTGTCGTAAAAGTTGGAAAAAGTTGAAAAATTTTAACTACTCTTTTTAGTTTAGTTAACTAATTTACAAAATCAGTTGCCAACTTTAGTTAAACTATTTTGTTTCAGTTGGAAAATAGTTTCAGTTTAACTTTAAAAAATTAGTTTATTGCCCATCACTGTCACTGTCGGTCGCACACTTTTAATAACGGGAGATCAAGACTCAATGAGAAATGCACGTAGTCGACAATATACATATATATATATAATTATATATAAATATATATTTTTAATTCTAATATATATATATATATATATATATATATATATATATATATATATATATGTTCAGGATACATACGGACAGTGCAGGAAGATCATTCAAATTAAAAATCAAAGTTCTTTTATTGTTGTTCTCCAATCTTTAAACTATTGCACGATTTACATGATAAAGCGAACTTTAAGTTACATGCAATCAGTGACAAAAGGAAAACCCAATGGAACGAAACCGTTCAGCTGCCAGGGTCGCCTAATTACACAAGCTATATCAGACCAATGAAGTGGCGCTTAACGATGCAATACAGAATTTATTCCTAATAACATCTTTAGCGTAATAATCATGAACGTTCGGTAGGCTTAGCAAATATACATGTATAGAATTCTATTTTTACTGAATAATCTGGAACGTTTAATTGGCTATATAATTTAGTGATATGCATAAACTTAGTACAACTTATGCATATTAATCTAAAATGTTAGATAGATTATGTAATTGCAGACACTTACAAATATTTTTATACAACTTCCAGAACTTTGACTAGATTTTGGTCTCTGGGGAATAACCAATAAGAATATTGTCTTGTATTACGTTGTATTATATTCGAACATTTATAAAGCGCTTCTAGCGGGAAAGCCATTTAGAAGCGCTCCCAGTGCGAGAGACCTCGACAGAAAAATTAAGTCTTAAGAAAAGTAAAAGAGGAAGATACGGCACCTGAGAGAATAGAAGAACGGACGGACGGCGGAAGCTTATTCCAAAGGGCAGGGCCGATGGAATCAAAATTATTACAATGCATAACAAATGAAATTAATAATTTCCTTCTTACAAAGTTCAGAAGTGCATGCCCTCGGCTTACTACAAAAAACTAGAATAGGCCTACATGTTTATGCCGACATGAAGTACGGTAGTTTAACAGAAGTGCATGTAGCTCTTACCCCACTCGCAATTAAGCCCAAGGTATCCAGGCGGACAGATGCAGTGGTAACCCCAGTTGAGACCTAAATCAAACGGTCGACAAGTTCCATCGTTCTTGCACGGATTCGGATTGCACACGTCGGCTGGAACCAGATAATCATAGAAAATAGATTCATTGTCAGTCAGCCATCTTTTCGCATCCATTTTCACTCAGTAGTCGTCTGTCCATCCTACACATCTCCCTCTCTCAGTCTCATTTTAGGACAGATGTGAAGCAATTAGCTATACAGTATACAAGATAGGTACAAGTTAAAACAGGTGAACATAGTTCAAACAAACTTAATAATAAAATCTACCTTTGTCTTAAACTAATCATCGTCATCTAGCCCATATTTCATTAGTTCAATAACGATTCCAGGGACAGTGGCGTAGCTATCATAATTATGTGCAGGTGGTGCAAGGCACCCGGGCCCATGACCTCCAGGGGCCCACAGAGACACCAGACAATCTTTTTATAACTTCAGTTAAACGTTTCTTTTCGCGATTAATCTAATTCACATTGCTGCTTATTTGGTGACAGATCTAGTAGTTGTGATGTTCGACAGTGGACACACTTGCATTACTTCCTTACTTTACTGCTTTAGCATAGCCACCTGCCAGCTATCGTTTAGAACTCTTTCTACCTTGGTTTTTGCGTCTCGAGTCATGACAATCACATTGCATAATGTCTTCAGAGTTTGTGTGGGTGAACGGAATAACTAATTTTTGTTATTAATAGGTTATCTATTGACAACCAGCTGGCAGCCACCGTTCTGAACTCCTTTGACCTTGTGTTTGCGTCTCGAGTCATGACAATCACATTGCATCAGTGCATATTTTAAGAGATTTTGACTACTGGGACAAAGTCGGCCACGACAAAGGGAGTTGGGGAGCGTCTTAAGCTCCCCTAGCGGGGTCTGCGCTGGTGACAGCGGTCATAATAGACAGGCTGCAGGGGAGAAGACTGTTGGAGGAGAAAAAGCTGTATCTTTGCGAATGTTATGAACCTTAGCGGTGAGCGAGGCTAAGAAGTCGTCGGCCATAAAGGATGAAGTGTTGGGAAGACGGTCAGCACGTCGACGGCCGTGGAGGGCGTTGAAGATGCACATGGCATCTTGGGTTGGTCAGCATGAGCAGCGACCTTGAACTCCGACAGAGCCCGCTCCTTCCCAATAGCAACTGTGCATGCCGCGGACGAACTTCACCCAGGCGGAGCGGTCGGAGGGTGACCTGGTGCGTCTCCAGCCGACGAACCTGGCGCCGCAGGGTCCGGCACTCTGCGTTGAACCACGGCGTGAGGGCATGTCGGCGGACTCTGGCCAAGCGTGATGGAAGAAACCGGTGAAGACGGGCGGTGCATTGAGACATCAATCATTGATGCCATGATTCAGTTATTAAGAGAAGATCAATACCTTGTGCACGTGTAAGTAAGGTGTCCGCGACAGCCACGTACTTGTGACCGATCATTCCATGTAACTAGGCGAATGCCACTCGGGGCCTAAGATGGCGACAAAGGCGCAGAAGGAGGCGAGGGTAGAGCCGGACGAGGAGACGGAGGATGACCTGACTCGTGGGTCAATACCGAGGGCCGTACACGTCGAACAAATGCCAGAAGCTACAGCCTGCAGTTGAAAAGAACTTAGTTATGTAGATCTAAATAGGACATAGTCAGGGCTGTAGTGGTAAAATCAGAGGTGAGTATACGCTACCGGTTAGTTTTCCGAAACAAATTAGAGGTGAGTATACGCTACAGTATTTTGTGAGTATACGCTACAGTATTTTAATGTAAATAAATATAAATATTTTGTGAGGTGAGTATATGGTCTCTAGAGGTAAGTATGCGCTGTATACCCGCGTATACCCTCGACTACAGCCCTGGACATAGCGAATATGTGAATATTATTATTATTATTCTTTTTTTGCCCGAGGTAAAAAGAATCCCTCAGGCTCTCAGATACTATCATCGTGCAGGAGTTAGTGGTCCTCGTCCCAGGACAGCTGCGCAAACGTGCCTCTGAAGGCTACAACGTTAAATATCATTATTATTATGACAACTATTATTATGACAATTACTATTATTATTATTATTATTATTATTATTATTATTATTATTATTATTATTATTATTATTATTATTATTATTATTATTATTATTATTATTAATAATAATAAATTATAATGGGTGCAATAATGTTCTGTAATTGTATTAATTTTCTTTCAGAGAATCGGTTTATTCTTGCAGAACTAATTAGTAATTGTGCTACTCCGTCAGATGAAGAGATAAACAATAAGTAAATCTCAGGCAATAATGGAGTACACGGAGCAACGTGCCACAGAAGTTGTCATCGGTAGCTGGAAATAATCGAGTTTTGTCGCAAACGATTGTGTGTCAGTATTTCAGAGATGCTGTATTTACGAAGCATACAGCGAATGATCCTTTTAAGCTAATTCAAGCACGTTCAAGAAGTTGTAGCCATCTGCAGTTTAGAGTTAGTGATGGCCCATGATGGGTATCTCGAGAGTAGGCCTACGGCACTGCGGCGCCATGTTTTAGGGATGACGTACAACAGTGTACATAGATGTCGTAGACATGATTATCAGTCTCTGTTGCAGAATGTAGACCCATAGTTAGCCAAAATCTTAAGATTACACTGTGGTGCGGATTTCTCAATTTTGTGCGTCGTTGCATATTTTTGATCTTGTTATTTCTTCCTTTACTTTCTAATAACTGAAAATTTAAAATAGCAAATTCTACGTATTTAATTTTAGGAAAAAGTCATCCCGGGACGTTTCATTGTTCAGGAAAGAATGTGTCTGGGACTTTTTTCAAATTCCGGAACTGTCCGGGACAATCTGGGACATTTGGTCACCCTATTTAAAATTAGAAAGTTAATCTATAGGCCCCTATTGCAGAGAAAATTAAATTGCCTCGGCTTCATGGTATTTCGCCATTACGTAGGCCTACTGCAAGAGCGGGTCTCGTAACGTTAAATTGGCCATTTGTTGTAGAAATTAATAACCGTACAATGCCTCAGCTTCAAATTATTGCAGTCTCAGTTTTAAATTATTGCACTCAAAGTTGAATTTCCTCTGCTTCATGGCGTTTCGCACAATCAGGTCGCATCACACGAAACTGACAATTTATTGTAGAAATTAATTACTGAATAATGTCTCAGTTGCCAATCATTCATATAAAATTAGAAAATGTTATCATTATTGCAGTTGGATATCATACCTAGGCACAATTGAATTTCCGTGACTTTGTGGCGTTTCGACACTAGGCCTACGTGCTGCACAAGCAGGTTACGTCACATGAAATTGGCAGTTTCTTCTAGAATTAATAACCATATAATGGCAATCATAATTTAAAATTAGACAATTAATCAATATTGCAGTTGGATATGTGCTCAGCCAAAAGTAATTTGCCTTATCTTAATGGTGTTTCGCCATTACATAGGCCTATTGCACAAGCAGGTCTCGTGACGTGAAATTGGCAATTTGTTGTTGAAATTAATGACCGAATAATGCCTCAGTACTGTTGCCAATCATTCATTTAAAATTAGAAAATTTAATCTATATTGTCACACCTGCTTTTGCTCTCTACACTGGCTTCCTGTGTCTGACCGTGTCAACTTCAAGCTCTCAATCCTCGTGTAAGAAACGCATTATGGTCATTGGGCTATAGTCTAGCAATCCTTCTAATTGTCCATGGTTAGGCTTACACTCAGCAGCTTTGTAAACAGCTGACCCCCAATTCGATCAGCGTTTTCTGGAAAATATGTTGTTTCTGGTACATGTCTTCTCTTTGGTCCAGTGCGTATTTAAAGAGATTTTGACTACTGACACAAAGTCGGCCACGACTAAGGGGTCTGGGGGAGCGTCGTATACCCCCTAGCGGAGTCCGGGTGCAGCCCCAGCCGACAACGCATTTTAGAGCATTTGCTGCCAAATGGAGCCAATTTTAGCCACTTCTTTTTACCAAATTTGCTTTCTATCATTACACATTTCCCTATTTAAGTCATACATAGAAGTTTGAAAATGTGACATAATTAGTTAAACCGTACCACCAAAATAATTGATGTAACTAAGGCTCAGGCGGCAATCTTGTTCGACAGGCGGGGATGTCCCCCGCCTGTCAAATCAGTTCGCAATCTTGTTCGACAGGCGGGGATGTCCCCCGCCTGTCAAACAAGATTGCGAACTGATTTGGTCAAAAAAAGAGGTAAACAAATTTGTTCTCGCGAAAATCTTTTTTTTACCTTTTCTGATGTTTCTTGAAAATTCAGGGGGACATCTGTATACTGTGTCCCCCCCCCACTGTTAAAGGTGGGGCCGACCTTGTGCCTCTGGACCCACGGGATCGCCACCCCTGGACAGGCTGAATGACTGTGACCCAGTGGAGGAGCTGCAGCTACAAGAAACAACTTCAGCAAACACATCCGACTTTAGATACGTAAAGAAAACAAGTAACATTCTATAAATGTTTGCTTGGTGGGTGGACCTTTATAGATTGTAACTATAGTATTAGTCAGCTATTATGTTACAGTTTCAGTCAAGACAAGTTTGGTCACAACAATTTCCCAGATGGTAAGATCAGAGTACCGTGGAAAAACTTGTGCGCGTAGAACTGCCTAGCGTAGCCTAACTGTCCGAATCCGATCATCGGACTGTTCTTAGCGTCTCTCTTTTGCTAGTAAGGAATTTTGGCTACGCATTGACTCGAGTCAAAATATGCAGTGCCCACTCCTTTGAGTGATATCGATATAAACGATCATTAACGGTATCTAAAGACATTGACAGTCGATGGCTCATTCTTAGATTGTAGTGAGAGATCACTCGTTCTACTTGCATACATAGAATGTCGAGCTACTGACATCACGGCAGCCAATAGCTTACGTAGACTGCCATTGGTTGGTGGAAAAACCTAGCGCGTCCATATATAGGTAGACTTGTGTATCAGGTGTTAGCTATTTTTGTTTTTTATGGCGTGCATCGATTCGATTTTCAGATAATGTTTAATTCGTTGAATATTTCGATTTAGAAGGTTAATAATTTAATATTGTAATGTAACATTAAAAGTAGAGTATTACCTGGGACAAATCGTCCAAACTACTGGGACAAATCCTAAAACTACTTGGACATTTGTCCCACTAGTTATACATTTAAAATATGCCCTGCATTGCATAATGTCTTCAGAGTTTATGTGAGTGTACGGAATAACTAATATTGGTAAACGATTGTTGATTTTTCTGTATAAAAGCGAAATTTTACGCAATTTTATGAGTGCGACCACCTAAGACCCTGATTTAGACATTAGGTCTATATGGCGGATGGCATCAGTGGCGGCGATCTTGTCTGAGAGGTGGGGGGGACAAAGTCGGCCATGATCTGGTCGATGACCATTTTTGGGAAATTTTCTGCGAATTCATCTCCGAAAAATATCCGTTTCACATCCGAAAAAAGTTGATGACCTTTTTTTTAGTCATTCATCTCTTTTACAACTTTTTTAGGGTCTCGCAACAGTGTCGCTACCTTTACCTTTTTTCGAAATTCGTCAACATCACCTTTTTTCTAAACCCTCAAATTTCTGGACCTTTCTTTTATAAATTTCTTCTTACTTTCTAAGAATTTTCGTGGGGGGGACACTTTTGCTCAAAAATTGGATTTTTACCCCACCTGGTCAAAAAGGCGTTGAAAACCCTCACGCACACTTACATTTTTTGGCCTTTTTGGTGTTTCTTCAAAACTTGGGGTCAAATGTATGGCGTGTCTCCCCACTCTTAAAGGTGGGGGGTCATGTCTCCCCAAGTAGATCGCCGCCCAGGAATTGCATACACATAGGTCCAAAACAGTATTGGTAAGAACACAAGGCTACAAGTCTTACAGCGCCAAACAGAGGCCCGTGCGGAACCTCTGCACACGAGCCCATGAAAAGCTAGGTACGCCACTGGATTGGAACTATGCCGGACTTTAGAGTTGGACATAATATATGTAATACATCATCGACCCATCGCCAAACTGATGGTCCTGTGACACAAGGCAATTCTCACACTACCAACAAAATCATCAACTTGTGATGTGACGAAGTGACTCATTATGTGACTCATTATGTGACGCATTATGTGGCTTATTTTATTTAGTTATAGTCACATCACACACGTCAGATTGCAGGTAAATAAAAAATGTAATTGTAATTGTAACCTAAAAAATTACATAGTGTTACTCAGATCAGCAGCGCTCTCAACCCGCATCAGTGCAGCACGACAAAAAGTAAGGTTTTCAGGAATTTGCGGAACTGCAGAGGAGAGAGGGCAAGAGGAGAGACAAGGGAAGATATTGCCAAACGGAAGGACCAACATAGGCAAGGCTCCTGGATTGGGCCGTGGAAGAGCGCATACGACGGACAGCTATAAGGCCACTGTGCGAAGATCGCCAGTAGGCCCTCGCAGGCAAGGAAGAAACCAGGTTGCAAAATTCATTAGGTAGGCCTAAGACGGAACAGACCCAGTGAGGCAGTTGCGTATGAGTGTGAGGCTTCAGTCTGTTGCTAATTTAAACATACACGCTAAAACTAAAATACGTTGCGTCCCTGTTATAACATATCATTTTCGTTTGTCTAAGCACTTTTCAGACTTTCAAGAAATTATTGTTCTTTAGCTGCTGGATTATATTTTATATTTACTGTTAATATTTATTCTTTAATTAAGCGCCTGCAAACGCACTGCGCTGTACATGTACATGTTATGCGATAAATCTTAACTACTAACAGAACAGACAGCCTGCAATACACGGCGCAAATTGCAGCCTACTAAGCATGTCCGCCTATGGGACTCGATCTCTGTACCTCTCGCACTCTACGCCAGATGTTATCCAATGCGCTATCGGGCCCCCAACTCAGTTATCATCGCGTCATCTGCATGAGCAACAAAACTAACAGTAGGCCTATAATATGCAAAAGAGGAAAAGCGCATGCTAATTTTCAGTGCTGGTTGTGTTTAGAATATATTAATCATACTATAAATAACTAATTATAGATGTTGTTTGTATTTACATTATTTTTTCTGATTTTATCTCAATGTAGACCTCTTGATTGTTTTTCTGCAGTTGAGTTGGTCTACATAGTTCTTAACGGATCCGTTGTGTTATGATAATGGCGACAATTTCATTAGCAAGAAAAGAATATTTATATTTTAATTACTTATAGTGCGACGTTTTTTGTTATCCATAAATATGGCAACGCTTCAAGCACGTGACTGTAATTCCGATTGTCACAGTAAATGTTAATTATTGCTTCATTGTTATTAGATCCTTAAAGGCCTACTACTTGGCCTAAGGAGAATATGTGACCGAATAACTAAAGCGAAGTCTACTTCTATTTTAGAAAATCCGGTAAATGCAGACGCAGAGGTCAAACACCAAGAGACCAACGACGAAATAATTGACATACCAGTAATACATACACACATACACATACACACATAAATACAAACATATACAGATGAATGCATGGACGTATGTAGATATGTGAGAACATACACATATACATATACATGTACATGTACGTATTTAGACAGGACATACAGTACATATATAAACACATACATACATCAATACACAAATACATAGTTACATGCATACAGACAGACATACATAGACCTACGTATATACAATTATACATACACACGTATGTACCTACGTACGTACATCATGCATGCATACACACGTACATACACTCTGACATACGTACACACCTACATGAATACATACAGACATACACATGCACATGTTTATACGAGTGATGAGCAATTAGAAGATCGAGAGGATCATCCTTTATTGAATTTGAATATAAGAAGAATAGGCCTATGAAGACGATGAAGATGATGATGTTGATGATGAAGATAATGAAAAGGAAGAGAAGAGGAAGAACTGTTTCTTTAGTCATCCACAATAGAAGCTATACGTATGAAATCTTAGCAAAGTCATTTATTAGCCTCGGCATATGAAAACGGCTGTTCAGTTCTCTCCATCGCCACTTGATATCTTTACTGACAGCTTCATATGATCAATTAACTCATTTTTGTCTTAGTTCGCTAGGTGTCGCAAAAAACGGAAAGTTTTGAAGCGTCCAATGGACTCTCGTGCGTCTCTTTAGTGTAGCCTGTAGGCTATAAATTAAATACTAATTAATTCTTTAATTAATCATCATAGCTAAATTTACAATTAATTGGTGTGATAACTTATCTTATTCAATTAGTTATATAACTTATATTGAGAAATATTTTCCTAATTCCAATTCCATTTTACATCAATCAAGTTCTAATTTTAAGTTCTCAATTAGCGGAGCAATTAGATTGCTCAATTATAATTAATTCATTTGTAATTTTTCTACAGTCTAATCAAACGATTTTTATAGCGCCATTTTCATAATGTCCAAAACATCAGTTAATGGTGGCTTTGAGTAAAATCCGCTCTTCAATCATATTCGCCTCTCTATATAAATATCATAAATATCTACATTTTATAACTATGGTACCGAGTCATAATTCCTAATAGTGCAGTTTAATGTAACTTAACCCACTGGCGTAAACTTAATGCACAGTTCGTTATCAAAGAGCACCTTGTTGTTGCAAAACCTACCTTCAGCGAGTCGTATAGCACCTAAAAAAAATCAGAAGCACTGTTAGAATCAAGTGGTTCATCTTGATCGTTTGTCTGTCTGAAAACTCAACGAAGAAAGAGACTGCGGCGTCTGCAACGTTTTCCAATGGAGTAAGGCGATCAACCTGTGTCAGCAGTAACTGAGCTTGCTGGGAATTTCTTAGCCGAATGTCGACGAGATGCGACCGTCGGGTATAAAACACCACTAGTTTCCGTCGGCAGGTAGCAGCACTCTGGCGATGAGTGGTGACGTCATTGGGTGGCTCAAAAATGTTTTCACCAGATATAATCCATGTCTTGCTAAGATTGAAAAATGATAGCCAGCCGATGCAGCGCTTTCCAACATCATTCCTAAGTTATCGACTCAGTGCAACGCATTCGTAAGTCCATAAGTTCCTGTGGCGAGGGAGCGAGGGGATATCCAACAAAAATATTAACGACAGAAGCGAAACTCTCAGTATCGAGCCCCTAGTATACATAACACAACGGAATCCATGTTCGATAGCTATGCATGCATTTATCAATGTATGAATTTATGCCTATGCATGCATGTAATTCGTGTGTGTAATTCTAATTCAATCTAATCGTTGTTGAGCCGTTGTAAAGTGTGTGTTGATGGCGCACCAATATCTCTTGGGCAACCTGTTCAATATCATAGCAAAGGCATACCGTACATGTTCGAAATCGAAAACACTATAGGCCTACGCACAATACGCAGGCCTACTCAGCAAAGCGGATATATTCAAGAAGTGCATTTCAGACAAGTTGATTCACCCAGAGAAAATATTATTATAATTATTGTAATTATTATTATTATTAATATTAGTAGGGCCTACTACTACTACTTCTACTTCTACTACTATAATTATTTTTATTATTATTATTATTATTATTTAATTAATTTTATAAACGTTTGTCAACTGGATGAATGTTGTTCTGCTTTATTCTGCAGCTCATTCCGTGTCTGTTTTCATGGCTCATATGTACCATGTGTGCAGACCAGTGACCTCCACGAGAATAAAAATCAAGCCGAAGTCTAAATACATATCTTATGCTGAACTCCATTCATCTCTGCTTTGATCACATGAGAGATCAACTCATGCGGTATGTGCATCTGGGACATGGCAACTGATTGGTTGGGTCGACCTTCCTCGGAGACGGTTGCTGTCAAAGCAATCGAGTTATGTTTGGTCAGATGCAAGATAGTGGCGCTTACAAAATGCCCAATAGTAATAATAACAATAATAATAATAATAATAACAATAATAATAATAATAATAATAATAATAATAATAATAATAATAATAATAATAATAATAATGATAATAATAATAATAATAATAATAATAATGATAATAATAATGATAATAATAATAATAATAATAATAATAGTATTAGTAGTAGTAGTAGTATTCATTCATATTCATATGGGGAATTTATATAACGCCTCTTCAAGTAGTAGTAGTAGTGGTAGTGGTAGTAGTAGTAGTAGTAGCAGTAGTAGTAGTAGTAGTAGTAGTAGTAGTAGTAGTAGTAGTAGTAGTAGTAGTATAAGTAGTAGTGGTAGTGGTAGTGGTAATGATAATATTAACAATAACAATAATGATGATGATGATAATGATGATGATGAAGATAATGATGATGTTAATAGTAATGATGAATATAATAATAATATATTGGCCGTTCCAGATGTTTCTCTCTTTTTAATTAGTATTTAAGTCGCAAAAGTAACGTTAAAGTGAGAGTTCGATTGCAGTTCATTACTGGAGTTTGAACTCGATCTTTGACTGCAGCATTACGCCGCCACGCATAATATTTTATTTTATTCTATTTTATTCCGGATATTTCTATAGCGCCTCTCGAAGTCAACTACTACTCAAAGGCGCTCCCGACTACAGCATTTGATACTGTGCCGGAATTTTCACGCCGAAGCGCCACGAGCAATTGCGAGTGAAGGACTTGCCCAAGATCCGTACGCAGCGGCTACAGTGGGATTCGAACCTGCAACCCTCCGGTCACAAGGCGCCGAACTTACCACTGAGCCACCACGCCCCACGATAGCCTACAGGTCTAGGCGTTGCCTTACAACCACAGAGCGCTCGCCTTGCAACGCGGAGGATACGGGTTCGAGCCTCCCCGTGGGACGGTTGGTGTATAGGGATCATGAGAAAGTCCGTCGCCCACTATTGCTCAGCGCCATTTATTAGATAGAGGCGCGTAATAAATGCATAATTATATTAAAGTAATAATAACTTATGTACATGCTAAGTACCCGGTGTAACCGTCATAAAATTTTGCATATCTTCTTGATTAAGACGAAATCGCACAAGCTAGACGAAGATGTTTTCAGGACATGATCGCTAAAAGCAAATCGTGTCTAATTTTATGAATATTTCGGAGCATAGTTAAACGTTTCATAAACAGTGCCGGATTTAGACTTGGTGAGGACAGAGGCGTCTATTCCCCCCTAAGTCATTGGAGCAACTTCCTTCCCCCTCTTTTTCTCCCATCGCTCTTTCTTCCCCCTAAAATGGTGGCACACACACTGACAAATCTCCCCTCCCCCATTTCTTGGATGGAGCATTTGCTCCACGGTTACTATGGTGTAGATGCCTCTGGGTGAGGATCTAAGCTATATAGCCTAAGATTGGAGGTCCCTTGTTACAAATTGCACCAAAAGGTCTCACAAAACGTGAAAGCATATATGCCTTATGAATATTTAATAGCAAGGCATTTAAAGTGAAAAACAATTCAAATATTTTATCAAATGAATGCATTTACTCAGGCGAGATGGAATTTGCAATACAAGCTATTTAAAAAGGTTATACAGCACACATACAATTAAAAAAAGCCCCCAAAATTATAGTTTTTGGCCCCTGTGGATTGTGAGGCTATGAGCTGCAGCTTTATTTTTTTTAGCTCATTAGGAATCCAAAACTGTTTATAAAACTGAGGAATGAATTTCAAACCATCAACTCAAAGGCAGAAGAAAGCCAATAAGTTTTAAGATCCGATATAAAACGGTCACAAATGGCGAGAGCTAACTCTAATTGATTAGGGGTTGTTAGTCTAAAAATGCAGAAGATTAAGACAGGGGTGTGTAGTGTTAACGACTTAATTTTCTTAACCTTGTCTTATGAGGGTGGATGACTCACTTCTTCCAGGCCATCTGGTTTTCTTATCGCCAGTGTATTGTCAGTGAACTCATTTTACATATGAGTTCGCTAGGGGGCGAAAGTGGAGCATAATGCTAGTAACATCTGTCTGCTTGGCGGAGATTAACCTCCGACCTCACTGATGATAGTTCCGCACGTTAACTACTATCCCCCAGTTCGCTCGGAGTAATCCCTTAATAATCCTGTACGGTTACCATTCTTCATTTGAACACAATGAATTGTGAACACAATAGCCAGCGTTTGCAGGATGCATATATTAGAACCGTTCACTTACCAGAGTTCGCCAAATCAGTCAACCTTATCTAGGAATTTTAGGCTAAAATGTGAACTGAACGACATATACTGTACTTGAACCGGTTAGTAAAATTTCAGATATAAGAGTGAAATTACGTGTAGTTGACTTGAGCTACTAGTCTCTTAAAAATTCATACTACACAGTGTGTAGTATGCATTTTTAAGAGACTAGTACACACTGCACACTCCAGACAAGTCAAATCCACACTTTGAAATGCCAACTGCAGATTTTGTGTTAGAAAACACAATATTTCAGGCGTCCTAGTGTGTATTATTAATCCAGACTTGTTGTCCTCGAGACCAAGGTGTTGGTCTCGAGTGCACTCGAACTCGTTTTTAAAAGTCTTGGTCTTCTTTTTGGTCTTGAGACCAAAAGTCTTGGTCTTGGTCTTGAGGTTCAAAGTCTTGGTCTTGGTCTCGCAAGACCATGACCAAGACCGGCTGTCAATATGAACAGTCATTTAACAAAACTCAAGAATTAAAAAAATTATCAAGCCTGTTCAGATACAGCATAACTTAATTGCTGCTGCCGATGGGTTTTCCTGACCAACAAGACTTGTATCCGCCCGTAGGTATTTGTCGTAGGCTATGATGCAATCTGGAAGCCATGCCGAGACTTTTTTCTTAACCAGACGGTCTGATAAACCATGGGAGGAATTTACAAAGATGCTCACGATTTGTACATTTAAATCCAGTGCTTTTAAAGCAACTGTGTGTGTCAGCGACTTCAGCACCTTTGGAAAGTATTTTTTCACACGGCTAAATTTTTATGAGGCCCACAAGGCACGTCTTGGTCAGAAAATTCTGAGCAAATTGGTTTTTATAAAATACAAAAGGCATTTGGAATAACATTTTGCATGACGGACTTTTGTAAATACGAATTCAGATTTCTCTGCAGTCTGCATTAAAAGCATTAAAAGTTAATTTGCTTGAATAAAATGAAAGACTCGCGTTTTCATTAAAATAGCGAGTAGTCCGACTTGACAATTTATTTAAAGAAAAGAAGTCTTGGCCTGAGTGTGATTTTTAGGTCTTGGTCTCGGTCTTGGTCTCGTGGTTCAAAGTCTTGGTCTTGGTCTCGAGGTTCAAAGTCTTGGTCTTGGTCTTGGTCTTGAGGTTCAAAGTTTTGGTCTTGGTCTTGAGGTTTAATGTGTTGACAACAAGACTAGATTAATCAGACAATTGTGTGAGCTTCTAAGTAAAGGCAAAACTGTAAGTTAATGTAATGCACTTCGGTTATGTATCTGTGTGATTAGCCTTACTATCTAGGCTGTCTTTTCATACGAAATTAAGCACAACATTCGCTGCTCGGAGCCCCGTCGTGTGGTAGCGGCGGCGGCCTTCCTCAGGCTATCTCCATGTGGTTGGCATTAAGACAGAGTCGTCCAGAGATCCTGTTTCTTGCTGTGTGACAGTATTGTGTGTTCTCCGGGCAAGACGCGCATGGATTCACTGACAAAAACAGAAAAAAGTTTCACATTATAAGGTTGTCACGCCTATACGATACATATTACGTGTTTACATTAAGTTGTGTTTACGCTTCAGCTAAAAATCCTCCAAGGATCCTAAGGCAACGCTTATTAGAGCGTATAGGTTTATATATAGCGGTATTTGTAACCATCAGTAGTAGTAGTGGTAGTAGTAGTAGTAGTAGTAGTAGTAGTAGTAGTAGTAGTAGTAGTAGTAGTAGTAGTAGTAGTAGTAGTAGTGGGTAGCAGTAGTAGTAATAATAGTAGTGTAGCAGTAGTAGTAGCAGTAATAATAATAATAATAATAATAATAATAATAATAATAATAATAATAATAATAATAATAATAATAATAATAATAATAATAATAATAATTAGCCTTACTATCCTCGGGGATGAGGACCACGTACTCCAAGCTTAAATTTTCAATCACTGTTAATATCTTAGAGCCTGAGGGGGATCTTATTTACATCGGGCGACAAAAAAATAATAATATTAACAATAATAATATAAAAAATAGTAATAATAGGCCCTAATAGTAATAATAATAATAATAATAATTATGATAAGACGATTTGTGTAGCGCCTTAGCTCAGCCGAGGCGGAAAAAGAGGTCGCTGTACAAGTGTACATGATTCAATAAGTCAATGACAGTAATGTTATGATTGTTTAATTACTGGAAAATGTCGCTAAATAATCGATGAGAATTTAGAATCAATTTGACTATAGCTGCTAAGTGGTAGCAGCAGTTGCGTCACAGCCAATGGGAAGGCCTACTTGACGTTTATTATGCAACGTTTGAGGCGACGCAGCTATGGAATCATGCTGCCCCACAGCCTTATAGATTGCCACAGACTTCAAAAAGCCGAAGGTAATGTCGTTAGTTTGTTGTTTGGCTCCGTGTTGGTTTTTCAACGATTGCTCACATGATGCAGGATTCGAACTTCAGACGCATCGTTTAAAGGCTGTATCATCATCATCATCATCATCATCATCATCATCATCATCATCATCATCATCATCATCATCATCATCATCATCATCATCATCATCATCATCATCATCATCATCATCATCATCATCATCATCACGTATGTTTCAATTCACATGCTTACTCAGATTAAGAGGGCTACTCAAGAGATCTAAATAACAAATAGGTCCTTTTAATATTGCCTGTATTCTGAGTTTTGATTGTGAGTTAACTGTACAGCCATGACCATCACTGCAGTTACTTCTCGCTGTCTAAGACTTTTCTTTTCTCGTGGGGCTCTTTGCACTTGGAGCCCTCCAAGTGCGGTTGTACTGCGAGAGGTGCTTTATAAAGGTGTAGATACAACACGGTACAGCGTGACACACTGGACGCACATGCGTCCACCCACCAAATTAAGTACACACAAGGAATAGGTTTCGGATCGATATTCTTGAAATCACCTACATAGCCTAACATGCAAAACAGAACATTCTTAAATTATATTTAATAAAGAGCGGAAATAAATGCTCACAGAAAACAGTACTTTGCAAAACGGCAATACGGCATGTTAAAGCGTATACGCGCTTGTCGTGTTTACGTTTTCAGCACGAAGCTCCGGATTTTACTCTAATTCGACGTTCTCAGTTTATTTTATCTTCTAATTTTTGGGCAGTTTTTCTCTTTATAGTCTGCTGATAGTGACCGTTTGTGACTTCCAATGTTTATCTACGCAGAATTCAGTGGAAAGTTAGTTTTATTTCATCAGATTATTTCGTCTATCATCAACGTGGACGCCATTTCGTACGCTGCGTATGTAAACAGAGCACGACGTGCATCTTTCCAGAAACGTTCGCTCGCACGCGTTGAATATTATTAGGATATCACTATCTGCAATTAATTGGACTACCAAATTGGCCTTTGATGGAAAGACTAAAGTACTAAAATCGCTCTTCAAATCTCAGATTAATTTTGGTCTCCTCGTGAAGACCGATCTCTAGCCCAAAGAGACAATCCCACTGGTTTCTCACATGGCACCTTCCACTCGCTTCCATCCTCATCGCTCTCTAAATCTGAAACTGAAAGTACTGCTTTACCATCGACTGGGATCAAGAGCCGTAGCCCTCCTTCGTCTGCTTCATCATCGCCAGCGCGGTCTTCACTCGACCATCTACCACCAACGCCACCCATCAAACCATCTCAAAGACGCCCAGGGCCTCCAGGTCTTCGGATTGCGACCTGGAATGCTCGCTCCCTTACAGACAAATTTGCTTATGTTTCCCAGTCTATTTTGGAGAACCAGCTTGACATCATGGCAGTCACCGAAAGCTGGCACCATACCTCTGAGGACGTTCCTCTTCTTCGAGCTGCGCCCGTTGGCTATGCTATCTTCGACAGTCCTCGTGTACCTTCCACTGGCGATAACCAGCCTCGTGGCGGTGGTATTGCGGTCTATTATCGTTCAACCCTACGTGCATCAGTCATCCGGTTGGACATGGAAATCACCACCTTTGAAACCCTATGCCTCAGTTTTCCCTCCTCACATGGTCCGACAACTGTACTAACCATCTACCGTCCTGGATCCATGCCTATTACTGCTAAATTTTTCGAGGAATTTACTTCAGTGCTGGAAAGCATAGCCACCCGTAACAGTCAACTAGTTATACTTGGTGACTTCAACATCCATCTTGAGAAGAACGCCAATGCTTCTGCTGAACAGTTTCTAAATCTTCTTAAGCAATTTGATCTCGTCCAACATGTGAATGCAACTACTCATCGTCATGGAGGTATCCTGGATTTAACCATTACCACCGACGTCACTACAGTACACCAGCTTCATGTTCAACCACCAACCATCTCCGATCACTCACTTATTGATTTCCTTCTTCCGTCACTTCATTCACTTCCGAAACATACAATCCGAATGGAACGCGGCTGGAAATCGCTCGACTATGTGGCCTTCAGCAAAGCTATTCAGGACTCTGAGCTTTCACGAGAACAATCGCATCTTGATACACTCTCCATGGACGATCTCTTAAATCTTCACATGGATACCATGTCTCAGCTAATCATCCAAGTGTTTCCGCTTCGGAGAGTTCGCACTCGACATAGACCACTTGCACTATGGTTTGATGACGAGTGTCGTGGACTTCGTCGTCGCACGCGTTGCCTTGAAAGGCGTTATCGACGATCTCGCGACCCTACTGACCATCGTGAGTAGGTGACCCAAAAGGTTCGAGCGATACATCGCCTCTATCGCCAGAAGGAGGCTGACCATTGGCAGGGCCTAGTAGAACAACATAAAGACAACCCAAAACGTGTTTGGTCCTCGATCTCCGGCGTACTGGGACAGGGCACACGCTCAGTTGGTTCTCCTGCCTTTTCTGCTGAGGATTTTCTCAAGATGATGCCAAAGAAGATTGCTGATCTTCGAGCGAAGACTCACGATGCCCTCCTCCGCAATTCTCCCACACGGACCACACCTTTGAAGGATTTCGTCCAATCCTTGAAACGGAACTTCGTAAAATAATTGGATCATCAAACATATAATCATGCGAACTGGACCCTCTCCCCCCATTTATTTTGCTTAACCTATTAGACGATTTAGCTCCATTTCTAGTTTACATATTTAACAGGTCGCTTTCTGAGGGTTATCTACCTGCTTCCCACAAACGAGCTATTGTTTTCCCCACCTTGAAAAAGCAAAAAACCTTGACCAAAATGCCTATCAATATTACCGGCCCATTTCCCATCTTTCTTTCCTCTCAAAGACCCTTGAAAGAATAGTTTCACTTCAGCTACTGCCTTACTTTGAGCAAGCTGGGCTTTTGCCAGCCGCACAATCTGGCTTCAGGGGCCACCATTCCACTGAAACTGCTCTCTTATCCCAACTGTCTGATATCTATACAGCTATTGATCACTCTCATCTCTCTCTTCTGGCGCTTTTTGATGTCTCATCTGCGTTTGACATGGTTGACCATGAGATCCTGCTTCAGCGCCTGGAACTGTCCTATGGCCTCTCTGGTGTTCCTCTTCTTTGCTTTAAATCACACCTCTCTGTCCGCTCACAGTTGGTTGTCCTCGGTGAAAACAGGACTCAGTGGACAGAGGTTGAATTTGGTGTTCCTCAGGGCTCGGTGCTCGGTCCCATCCTATACATCCTCTTCACTGCTGATATCCCGTCTCTATTTACTAAACACGGGGCAAATGGTCATCTTTATGCAGATGATGCTCAGGCTTTTGTACATGGTCCGTCAACTGATCAAATCTCCCTTGTTTGCTCTATTGACTATCTTGTCTCTGACCTTCACTACTGGATGTCGACTAACCGTCTCTGCCTAAACACTGCTAAGACTCAATTGATCTGGTTTGGGACTAGACAGCAGCTTGCTAAACTCAACTTTCCATTGCTGACTGAGAAGTGTCCTGCTTACACCTACTCTTCCACCGTCCGCGACCTGGGTGTCACACTTGACTCCTCCATCACATTCACAGAGCATATCTCCAACATGACTCGCTCCTGCTTCTTTCAACTGAGGCGTCTCAGGGCCATCAGACGCTCAGTCTCACCTTCTATCTTTACCACCATAGTTCACGCATTTGTCTGAACTACTGCAACTCGCTCCTCATGGGTCTCCCCAAGCAGCGTCTCTACCCCTTCAATCTATTCTAAATGCTTCTGCTAGGCTCATCGCTCGACACCCCCGGTTTGCCCACATCTCTACATGCATGTTTAATGTCCTTCACTGGCTTCCTATTGCTGCGGGCATCCGATATAAGATCCTCTTCCTTGTCTCTAAATCTCAGCAGCCTACTGCTCCGAAATATCTCTCGAACAATCTGCGAAAACTGCCATCTGCATATTCTTCTCTCTCATTCCTTTCTGTAAATCGGCTTGATCTTTTTGTTCCCAGGGCTAAAACTGCCTTGGCCCAGCACCGGGCGTTTGCTGTAGTGGGTCCCACGATCTGGAATGACCTTCCCCCTCTGCTCAGGGCCAAACTAATGACTGGCTTTTCCTCATCGGTCTCGCGTTCCCTAAAGGCATTTCTGTTTCCCCGGGGCTTCTGTGCTGAGAGCGCCTCTGAATAGTTATTCTGTGAGAGGCGCTTTATAAATTTCTAGATGCAATACAATACAATTTAGACGTTATCCTAAAATTGAAATTTTTTGTTGTGCGTCCAATTTTTTTAAGCATGCGGGCGCCTCTGCAGTACAATGCAATTACGATGTTTGTGTGTCTTAAACTGCATTGTAGGCTATGCCTGAATGCATTCGCTTTATCCAGCGAGGCTGGGTAGGCGTGTAATCCGTGTGCTTACCTATTTCGCAGTAGTGTCCGCCATAGCGGATGGTTTTGTGTGTATTTCCGGGACAGATGCAGAATCTTCCATCTTGATTGACGGTACATTTACCGCCATTCTGACATGGCGTTGACGTATTTGCGTTGCACCGATCGCTATCTAGAAATGAATATTCACGGAACAATTAAAACGCCACAACAACAAAGCTATTCTTATCTAGATGAAGGTCTTTTAAAGCTACCGTTGCTCAAAATGTTAATAGGTCGCGGCTTATTGGCGTTGTGGATATGACGCAAACACGAACAGTGATTTAAGCAGTACCGAGCACGGTTAGCACTGGAGTGGGTACCATACGAGAAACACCATTAGGTCAGTTCATTCCACACTCATGAATAGACGATTTGAGTTGTTAAAGAAGTTCCCTGCTACGTCTTGTGTGCGGTTCAGAGGAAATATTCTCCGTCGAATCAAATCTAAGCCAATGATTTTTTTGTAATCCATTATATCCGCTATTATCCATTAATAGCGATCCGATTGCCAAAGTAGACTCGGCCAAGTTTCTGGGCGTCTTCATTGACCAACATCTTACTTGGAAAACCCATATTAATTACATCTCCTTAAAAATAGCAAAAAATATTGGAATAATTTCGAGAGTAGCAAAAATCCTTCCTAAAACTATCAGACTGAGTCTTTACAATACCCTGATCCTTCCTTATCTTAGCTATTGTAACTTACTATGGGCCTCAACTTATGAATCTCATCTTACGAAGTTATTTCTCCTGCAGAAAAGAGCAATTCGAATGATAGAGGGGGCAGGTCGAAATGAGCACTCTAAACCTATATTAAAAAATCTTAAGCATCTGAATCTTAAACAGATTAACACCTTCCAAATTGCCGAACTGCTTTATTCCTATAGTCATGATCTCCTACCAGACTCTTTTGAGGGCTATTTCACTTTAAACTCAGCAGTACATGAACACTACACTAGAGGTGCTGCACTCTACCGACCCATTAAAACAAGAACAAACTTGAGAAAATTCAGCATTAAATCAAATGGTCCACAAATTTGGAACTCGATGCCATTAGAAGTTAGAAATGCTAAAAGTAAGTTTATCTTTAAAAAGAGCCTAAAAAATATTTAATTAATGAATAATTAACCTGCAGCATATACTCCTTGAATCGACTTGAGTAAACTTGGTCTAGGTCACAATGGGGTCAAGTATAAGAGTCTCGTATCGCTCATCGTATACTCCTTGGTAACTTGGTTCAAGTTATTGGTTGTTACTTTAAGCGATTGACTAGAGTCCCAGTAGGGACTTACTGTAGCCTGCTTTGGTAGGCTTCTTTTACTTAGTTATTTCTTTTTGGGTTAATTTTTGTTTTTTTGTTTCTCCATTTTTCCATTTCTTGTTGTTCTTTTATAATTCATAATTAAGTTTAGTTAAGACCTAACTGAGTACTTAATCAAATGCACTTCTTAACAGATGTTGAATCCGTCAATGGATCATCTTAGCTGCCATCATACTAAAAAGTAAATTAAATAATAGGGCATCCCTGGTTTAGCGGGACTTCCATCCCTTTAGGGTTACCCTTTGGTATTTAAGACAACAGGATATGCATAATATACCACAAGCCACACACTCTTAATTTTACCAAATGTTCTTACTCTTGATTTTGTCGGACAGTAAAACAATGCTACACTAGACATAATACATTTGGCTGATGTTCATAACTTGGTTAAAGATTGTCATGAGTACCAATAAAGATTTATTGAATTGAATTGAATTGAATTGAATAATGATGCTCAGTACATCAATCGATGGTTGCTTTAAGTGAAATTGCAATAAACGATTAAAATCCATTGGAGCAGAAGCTAAACTTAGTCACTGCCCGCACTCTGTTAGTACCAGTCCCAAGCCTGGAACAGCAGGAGGGCGACGCTAATCACCTCTATTGAGAGACAGCGTCGTTAAACGGAAACTACCTATCAGCCATCCTGAAATCCGAAAGATCAGAGAATACAGAAGCCAAGGTGGTGTTGCCTCCTGGTTCATGGTTTCCCTGATATATAACTGGAGGGAATTATCTCCTCAGATGTATGATTGCATACACATATAAATAAAATACGCACTACAACGTATTCACATAAACATTGAACTCGATTCTATGGAAGCGAATACATGTGTGACGAGTCTCTGACTTTCGTCTCAGGGACGTTTATGTCTCTAAGCCCTACAAGCTTAAAAAAGTTATATAGGTAGGCCTATGCATGACAGACAACTCTAAAAACCAAGAAGGTCAAATCGAATGAATCGGTCCTCAATATTCATAGCGACTTGAAAAACAGATGACTATATATATATGTATGTGTATATATATAGTCATCTGAGTGTATATATATAGTCATCTGATTGTGTATATATATATATATATATATATATATATATATATATATATATATATATATATATATATATGGCACCATGCTAATGGTTAATTTCTGCTTTAAAGGTAGTTGTTGACAATCCAGTTGAAAGAATTTAATGTTATGTCCTACTCATATTGAAATGAAATATGAGGCTTTCTCTGCAATCGGCCTGGGCAGGATACATACAGACAGTGCAAGAAGATCATTCAAATTAAAAATCATTAGTTCTTCTATTGTTCTCCAATCTTTAAATTACTACACGATTTACATGATAAAGGGTCCTTTAAGTTACATGCAATCAGTGACAAAAGGAAAACCCAAGGGAACGAACACGTTCAGCTGTCAGGGTCGCCTAATTACACAAACTATATCAGACCAATGAAGTGGCGCTTAACAATGCAATACAGAATTTATTCCTAATAACATCTTTAGCATAATAATCATGAACGTTCGGTAGGCTTAGTAAATATACATGTAAAAAATTCTATTTTTACTGAATAATCTAGAACGTTTAATTGGCTATATAATTTATTTGATATACATAAACTTAGTGCAACTTATGCATATTAATCTAAAATGTTAGATAGATTATGTAATTGCAGACACTTACAATTGACTTTTTTATGCAACTTCCAGAACTTTGACTAGATTTCGGTTTTTGGGGAATGACCAAAAGATGAGGATATGCCAATAAGTATATTGTATTATATTGTATTAAGAAGCTCTCCCAGTGCGAGAGACCTCGAGAGAAAAAGTAAGTTTTCAGAAAGGTAAGAGAGGATGATACGTTACCTGAGAGAATAGAAGAACGAAGAGACGGAAGAGGCTCATTCCAACGGACAGAGCCAATGAAAGCAGGGCCAATGGAAGCAAAAGTATTACAATCCATTACAAATAAAATGTATAATTTCCTTCTTACAAAGTTCAGAAGTGCATGCCCTCGGCTTACTACAAAAAAACTATAATACCTGTTCATGCCGACATCAAGTAGTTTAACAGAAGTGCATGTAGCTCTTACCCCACTGGCATTGAGCCCTACGGTATCCAGGCCGACAGGTGCAGTGGTAACCCCAGTTGTAACCTTTATCAAATGGTTGACAAGTTCCACCGTTCTTGCACGGGTTCGGATTGCACACGTCAGCTGGAATAAGATAATCATAGAAAATCGATTCGCTGTCAGCCAGGCATCGTTTTGCATCCCCCTTCACTCGTTGGATATCAGATTCTGTCTATCCTACACGTCTCCCGCTCTCAGAGTCGTTTTAGGACAGATGTGTAGCAATTAGCTATACAAGATAGGTACAAGTTAATCAAGTGAATTTAGTTCAAACAAACTTAATAATAAAATCTACATTTGTTTTAAACTAACCATTGTCATCTAGCCCATATTTCACTACAGATTTCAATAACGATTGGGACAGTGGCGTAGCTATCATAATTATGTGCAGGGGGTGCAAGGCACCCAAGCCCACGATCTCAAGGGGCCCAAAGAGACACCAGGCAATTTGTTTATAGCCATATAGTTGAAAGTTTCTTTTTACAATTAATCTAATTCACATTGCTGCTTATTTGGTGACA
This sequence comes from Allolobophora icterica, assembly GCA_963556255.1. Taxonomy (NCBI): domain Eukaryota; kingdom Metazoa; phylum Annelida; class Clitellata; order Crassiclitellata; family Lumbricidae; genus Allolobophora; species Allolobophora icterica. The sequence goes on along the minus strand of OY744608.1, from coordinate 27,936,711 downwards.
GATCTAGTAGCTGTGGTGTTCGAATGATTCGACAGTTGAAACACTTGCATTACTTCCTTACTTTACTTTACTGTTTCATAGCCACCTGCCAGCTATCGTTTTGAACTCTTTCTATATATCTTGTTTATTTGCGTCTCGAGTCATGACAGTCACATTGCATAATGTCTTCAGGGTTTATGTGACTGAACGGAATGACTAATTTTTGTTATTGATAGGTTATCTATTGATAACCAGCTGCCAGCCATCGTTTTGAACTCCTTTAACCTTGTTTTTGAGTCTCGAGTCATGACAATTACGTGGCATTATGTCTTCAGAGTTTATGTGAGTGTACGGATAACTAATTTCGGTAAATGATTGTTGATTTTTCTGTATAATAACGAAATATTACGTAATTTTATGACTGTGACCTAAGACATTGATTTAGGCATTAGACCTAGGTGGTGGATGGCATGCACCGTGGGTCCATGACAATATTGGTAAGAACTGAACACATGTTAGGCTCCCAAATAAAATTATTGCTCTTCAGCTTCTGGAGTATATATATATATATATATATATATATATATATATATATACTGTTATCAACTCAGTTATCAGCGCCTCTCTGCACGAGCAACAAAACCAACAGTAGGCCTATAATATGCAAAACAGGAAACGCGCTTGGTACTTTTCAGTGCTGGTTGTGTCCAGAATTTATTAATCATACTATAAATAACTAATTATCGATGTTCTTCGTACATACGTTATTTTTTTCTGATTTTATCTCAATGTAGGCCTATCTTGATTGCTTTTCTGCAGTTTTTTTGGATTAATTTCTTTTCTTTATTTGTACCATTCCACAAAAAAATCATCACGACATGATCATACATCAATGTACAAACGGAGCCCAACAAAAGCTTAAGCTTATACAGGTTAGGCTCCTTATTCCAAACTGACATTGTTTTTTAAATCATCATACTGAGAGTATCTAGTTTTTAGAACAGTTATTAACACCGTGAAACAGACCACATGGTCTAAAATCGTGTAATCCCAATAGTGTAAGACAACTATGTCGTTGTAATCTATAGGACATCTAATATAATGTGACCATTTCAGGTTAGGTCTTCATGATTGTAGCAGTGTCAGGCTATCGCAACTCTAGTAAATTTCGCCAAAATAAGGTTAGTACCACCACCAATGACATCAACTCCAACAATTAATAGTAATGACATCAGTAATGATAATACCTGTATTATTGACAATAATAATAATATTGATAGTTGAATTGGTCTACAGATCTTGGCGGATCTGGTGCGTTATGAAAATGGCGACAGTATCATTAACATGAAACTCACATTTATATTTTAATTACTGATAGTGCGAATTTTTTCGCTTAGTTTGTAATTAATTGGTGTGATAACTTATCCCTGTTCAATTAGCTATATTGAGAAACATTTTCCTAATCCTAAGTCCAAGTGGACGCGGAAAGTGGAATCAGCCTTTTTCAACCACTGCCTACAGGGAACAAGAGAAAACAATCGGAACGGTTGACAAGTTGTCGTGGAGATGGCTTCAATCTTCAAGAGAAGAAGCAGACCAAAGATAGTGTTGCTCTTTATATGTCACTTGCATCCTACAGATGCTGTCGGCGTCCTGCTCTTGTCTTAAGATTAATGCCTAATGTTAATGTATTCAGCTTACTTGGTCCAGCCATCAAAAACCTGCAAACATACACACATACGTCTCCATACACACATACATCCATACGTACATACGTACGTACATAAATGCATACATGCAAACATACATATATACATACATACACATATATACATGCAAAACATATATAACATACATATATAAATGTATGCATGCATACATACATACATACATATTTCTTAATGCACAGTCTGTTATCAAAGAGCACCTTGTTGTTGCAAACCTACCTTCAGCGAGTCGTATAGCACCTGAAAAAGTCAGAAGCACTGTTAGAATCAAGTGGTTCATCTTGATCGTTTGTCTGTCTGAAAACTCAACGAAGAAAGAGACTGTGGCGTCTGCAACGTTTTCCAATGGAAAGAAGGCGATCAACCACTATCCCACTGTGTCAGCAGGAACTGAGCTTGCTGGGAATTTCTTAGCAGAATGTCGACGAGATGCGGCCGTCGGGCATATATAGGCCTAACACCCGTCGGCAGGTAGCAGCACTCTGGCGATGAGTGGTGACGTCTTTGGGTGTCTCAAAAATGTTTCCATCAGATATTATCCATTATTTTATTTAGCTTTTGCAGTTTGCGCATAGCCACTCAACAGCAGCCTCATCGGCCTCATGTAGGGCGGGCATCCCGCCCGGAAAACGCGTTGTTACACAGTCATTTACGATGTGCGCCATTGTCTGAATTTCCCCACAGCTACAAAGGGGGTCGATGGCCTGACCCCAACGTACCATATTGGCAGCACAACGACCTTGACCTGTTCTGAAGCGGTTCAGTGTGACCCACTGACCCCGCGGGAGATCATTTCCCGGAGGCCATACAGACGGCACGGCCACGAGCGAGCGGTTGACAACTTCAGCTGCCAGCCACTCGGCACACCAGGCCGTATTAGCTGTAAAGTCTTCATCAGGTTGATTCCACCATATAGGTCGGCGTGAAGGGAGCCGTAATTTTGGATGGCACGTAATGTCTGTATGCAGCGGAAGATTCTTGTTTGCCTGGACCTTCCGTAGCATCTTCGTTGTCGCCTCCATTCTTCTCAGGTGCGGAGGAGGAATGTTGCTCAACACTGGCAGCCAGGCGAGCGGCGCGGGACGCAACGTACCCGAGATGATCCGCATAGTTGCGTTCAACTTTACGTCGACGAGATGAGTGTGGTGAGATCGACCCCATACTGGGGCACAGTACTCAGCGACCATGTCTTGCTAAGATTGAAAAATGACAGCCAGCCGATGCAGCGCTCTCCGACATCATTCCAAAGTTAGCGACTCAGTGCAACGCATTCGTAAGTCCATAAGTTCCTGTGGCGGGGGGAGCGAGGGGATGTCCAACAAAAATATTAACGACAGAAGCGAAACTCTCAGTATCGAGCCCCTAGTATACATAACACAACCGAATCCACGTTCGATAGCTATGCATGCATTTATCTGTGTATGAATTTATGCCCATGCATGCATGTAATTCGAGTGTGTAATTCTAATTCAATCTAA
>OY744608.1:27893527-27931027 GCA_963556255.1 Allolobophora icterica | reverse complement strand
TTACATTAAAGTAATAATAACCTATGTACACGCTAAGCACCCGGTGTAACCATTATGAAATTTTGCATATCTTCTTGATTATTATTATTATTATTATTATTATTATTATTATTATTATTATTATTATTATTATTATTATTATTATTATTATTATTATTATTATTATTATTAGTAGTAGTAGTAGTAGTAGTAGTAGTAGTAGTAGTAGTAGTAGTAGTAGTAGTTGTAGTAGTAGTTGTAGTAGTCGATCGAAGATCCATTACCATTAAAGGTCTAGAGAAGTTTTCCAATGCCCTCGAAGGGGCCAATTGGAACCAAATTATTCAATACTCGCAGCTTGGGTCAGTCAACGAGGCCTATGATTCTTTTATATCGGTGTACAAAGAAGCCTACACCGATGCCTTTCCTTTGAAACGTCTGACTAACTCAAAAAAGTATAAAGTCAATAAAGCTTGGATGACCCCTGGGTTGCTGAAATCATGCAACAAAAAATCTTCTCTATGCCAAATACGTGAAACATCCAAATCCTGAAAATAAAAAGAAATTTACGGTATACAGAAACAAGTTTAAAGCTATTAGGATTCATGCAGAAAAGAGCTATTACGCGACAGAATTTCTCAAGTGTCATAGTGACCTTAAATCCACCTGGAGGCTAATTCGATCTGCCCTGCAGCTTGATGTTACTAATGAAAAGATAAATGCATTAATGATTGATGAAGTAAGAGTTGAGGATCCTGGTATATTGGCCAACAAATTTAACGAGTATTTTATAAATTTGCCCAAGGAGTTGGCCAATAATGTGCCTTACACGTCAGCATCTTTCCATGAATACTTACCGCCGTCCAACTCAATGTCCATGGGAATTATTACAACATCGCCAGAAGAACTACTAAGAATAGGCCTTAATTTAAAAAAGACACATGCAAGAGGGTTGGATGATATCGACCCATATATAGGCCTGAGATATTTGCATTTAATTATTCAGCCTCTCACGGAAATTATAAATAGTTCATTGACTAATGGGATTGTTCCGGATGCACTCAAGATTGCTAAAGTGGTGCCTATCTTTAAAAAAGGGAATAAGGAGAATATAATTAATTATAGACCCATATCGATTTTGCCCTTCTTCGCTAAATTCCTGGAAAAGATTATGCACGACAGATTAAGCTCCTTTATCCTCAAATCTAAAATAATACATGCATCACAGCATGGGTTCCAAGCAGGTCATTCGACCTTTATGGCCCTCCTTGACATGGAAGAACTAGTTTCAAAAGCTGTTGACAATAACGAATATTCTGTTGGGGTATTCCTGGACCTTGCCAAGGCATTTGATACCGTAAATCATAATGTCTTATTACAAAAATTGAACCATTATGGGGTTAGGGGCACCCAGCTAAACTGGTTTAAAAGTTATCTGGAATTCCGTACACAATGTGTCGTATGCAATGGAGCCATCTCTGAAATGGGAAATGTCGCCTTTGGTGTACCACAAGGATCCAATTTAGGACCGCTCCTCTTTTTGATATATATCAACGACCTAGCTACAGTGTCCTCGACCCTATATTTCATCCTGTTTGCCGACGATACAAATTTAATTTCTTCTAATTCCTCCCCTGAAGCTCTTATGGAAACTGTTAATCAAGAATTTACGAAAGTTAATAATTGGTTCATGGCTAATAAACTTACTCTCAATGCAGACAAATCAAATTTCATTATTTTCAAATCTCATAGAAAAATCAAGCCAGTGAATTGGACATTGACTCTTAACGACCTCCCAATTGCTCAAGTGGAATCTACTAAGTTTTTGGGCGTTCTAATAGATCAGCACCTCACTTGGAAAATGCACATTAATTATATAACATTAAAAATAGCGAAAAATATTGGCATATTATCTAGAATTGCATATTTGCTCCCGAAAGATATAAAGAAAAATCTATACTATACGTTAATATACCCATACTTGAATTATTGTAACTTTATTTGGGCCTCAAATTATCCGTCTCGTCTGCAAAAATTGGTAATACTACAAAAAAGCCGTTAGAATGGTTGAAGGAGTAGAAATTAGCGCAAGCTCACGTCCAATTTTTGCCAGCTTGAAACTGTTAAATATTAACCAAATCAGAAATTATCAAATAGCGGACCTGTTCTACTGTTATGAGCATAACCTTCTGCCCGACTCCTTCGCTAATTATTTCTTAAAGGCATCGGTTATACACAGCCACGACACCAGAGGAGCATCATCATATAGGTCAATTAAAGCCCGTACTAATATCAGAACTTTCAATGTTAAATCAGTGGGACCACAGATATGGAACTCGGTCCCGCCTCAAATTCAGACTGCACAGAACAGACGTCAATTTAAGATGCTAATGAAGGAGTTCCTCTTGAACACGTAAAGACAACGTATGACTGACCCGGACTCTACTGCAAGGTCTAGTTTGGGGATGGAGAGTCACTGGAGCCCAGCACCCGTGGGGCTTATTTTGCCCTTTGGTAGTTAAGGTTAGTTAAGCTTAATTAAGGTCATGAATCTTGTTCGACCTTCTCATACTAAATAGCATACATTAAAAAATAACTTCTTGTTTGGCACATGAGAAGGTAATAAATTGAGAACCATTAAGAGACTTATTGCCTGAACAAGTTGGGTATCCCCGTTCAGCGGGACGTCAGTCCCTTTGGGGGCACCCTTTGCCTCTCCTGGCAACGTCTAAGAGGTATGTGCTATAATTTAGGTGTTCTCGTGCAGGATAAATGCATTTTGAATCACTACCTATTTGCTAAGTTTTCGTTAGACATTGTATTCTCATAAGGAACTGAACTGTAAAAATACGATGTTGTTTGTCAGTTGATGCAATAAAGCTATATTGATTGATTGATTGATTGATTGATTAAGACGAAATCGCACAAGCTAGACGAAGATGTTTTCAGGACATGTTCGCTAAAAGCAAAACGTTTCTAATTTGGTGAATATTTCGGTGCATAGTGGAACGATTAACAGTGCCGGATTTAGACTTGGTGAGGACAGAGGCGTCTATCCCCCTAAGCCATTGGAGCAACTTCCACTTCGCCCTCTATCCCCTACCTCTGTCTCCCCGCCCCAAATGGTTGCACACACTGATAAATCACCCCATCTCTTGGATGGAGCATTTGCTCCACGGTTTCTATGGTGTAGACGCCTCTGGGTGAGGATCTAAGCTACATAGCCTAAGGTTGGAGGTTCCTTGTTAAAAATTACACCAAAAGGTCTCACAAAACTTGAAACCATATATGCCTTTTGATCATTTGTTAGCAAGGCATTTAAAGTGAAAAACAATTCAAATTATTTTCAATTGAATGCATTTACTCAGGCGAGATGGAATTTGCTACACATGCCATTTAAAAGATTGTGCAATATATATATACATACATATATATATATATATATATATATATATATATATATATATATTCCTTTTTGACCGGGCCTGGGTCCTCGCGAGCGCCACTGAGTAGATTTCTTGAAGGGGCGCTCTATAAGTTCATTATATATATATGTGTGTGTGTGTGTGTGTTTGTGTGTGTGTGTGTGTGTGTGTGTATGTGTCTAAAATGCCCAGCAATGTCAACTGCACACTTTTCTTCGAAATGACAAACTGTAGGCCTACTTGAACCAGTCAGTACAAGCTTAGGTATCAGAATGAAATTGCGTGTAGTTGACTTGAGCTAGTCTCCTAAAAATTCATACTGCACAGCGTGTAGTATGCATTTTTAAGAGACTAGTACACACTGCACACTCCAGACAAGTCAAATCCACACTCGGAAATTCCAACTGCAGATTTGTGTCAGAAAACACACTATTTCAGGCGTCCTAGTGTGTATTGTTAATCAGACAATTGTGTGAGCTTCTAAGTAAAGGCAAATCTGTAACTTCATGTCAAAACGTAATGTACTTCGGTTATATATCTGTATGATTAGCCTTTCTATCTAGGCTGATTTTTCAAATGAAATTAAGCACAACAATCGCTGCTCGGAGCCCCGTCGTATGGTAGCGGCGGCGGCCTTCCTTAGTCTATCTGCTCGAGTTTGGCATTGAGACACTTTCGTCCAGAGATAATGTAACGGCAAGTGTAGCAGTGGGCTGTCTTAGCCGGGCAAGGCGCACAAGGATTCACTGACAAAACAGAATAATAAAGTTTCACATTATAAGGTTGTCACGCCAATACGATACTTATTATGTGTTTACATGAAGTCGTGTTTAAACTTCAGCCAGACATCTTCCAAAGATACTAAGGCAACGCTTATTAGAGCGTATAGGTCTCAAAATAACTGTATTTGTAACCCTTAGTAGTTGTAGTAGTAGTGGTAGTAGTAGTAGTAGTAGTAGTAGTAGTAGTAGTAGTAGTAGTAGTAGTAGTAGTAGTAGTAGTAGCAGTCATAGGCGTAGACTCTGAGGGGGGCAGCCGGGGCACGTGCCCCAAATAATTGAAGAGCCGGGGCAATGCCCCAAATAATCGAGAGGAGAATTTCTTCAAATATTAAAATATTCTGTTTCAATATAGACAGATTTCTTCAGTAACAGAAAAACAGAAACACAGAACTGAAATTCTATCAGAAATTCATAATGAAAACAAAGATTTATTTTTATTTTCAATATCCTCAATATGAAAAAATTTACATGTAAACAAAACACCCCATTTCATTCGCATTAACGTAGCACCGGAAGTCTCTGCTGACTGTCCAGACCAGAGGTGAAAACACTTTTTTTCGAATTTTGGTTCTAAAAAAAGAAAACCAAAAATTTTGTTTTTTTGTTTTAAAAAATAAATTTCTTATTTTTGTAGAAGTTATTTTAATAACATTGATTTAATGATTTTTAATTTTCGGAAATCGCAACTGAATTAAACTGAGTTGGATCTCTTGTTCATGCTATTTTTCATGATTTTTAAGATCCAACATCCGAAAATCTTAAAAACAACCAAAACAACAAAACCATAAAAACAAAAACAAAAGAAATAAAAACAACAACAAAAACAACTTTTCATCTTGAAAAAACGTAGTAGTAGTAGTAGTAGTAGTAGTAGTAGTAGTAGTATGCATGCATGATGTACATACAGTAGTAGTAGTAGTAGTGATAATAATAAAAATAATAATAATAATAATAATAATAATAATAATAATTATTATTATTATTATAATAATAACAACAACAAAGGCCTTGATTTTATTTCTGACTTAGGCCGTCACCTCACTCAAGCTACAGGCGAACCCCGAGAGACCACCTTTCTGTTTCAGCGACTCTCTATAACAATTCAACGCTCTAATGCCGTGGCGTTCAGCGGTTCCTTTGTCAAAGCTCTGTCCGACACTGAAGAGGGGTAGCCGTTCCAGAATAATTACACATAATTTCTAAGTCCCTGAGGGAATGAAGTCCCTCAGGGCAATAATAATAAAAAAAATAATACTAATACTAATATTAATACTTACCGGGGATGAGGACCACGAGCTCCAACCTTAACTAATCTATCAGAAGACAGTATCTTAGAGCCTGCAGGATCTTAAATACTTCGGTCGAAATAATAATAATAATAATAATAATAATAATAATAATAATAATTAGACGATTTGCATAGCGCCGTGGAGTAGCCGAGGCGGAAGGAAAGGGCGCGGTGCATGATTGAAAAAGTCAATGACAGTAATGTTATGATTGTTTAATTACTCGAAAATGTCGCTAAATAATGGAAGAGAATTTAGAATCAATTTGACTAAAGCTGCTATAAGTGGTAGCAGCAGTTGCGTCACATCCAATGGGAAGGCCTACTTGACGTTTATTATCCAACGTTTGAGGCGACGCATCTATGGAATCATGCAGCACCACAGCCTTATAGATTGCCACAGACTTAAAAAAGCCGAAGGGAATGTCGTTCGTTTGTTATTTGGGTTCGAGTTGGCTCTTCAACGATTGCTCACATGAAGCAGGATTCGAACTTTAGACGCATCGTTCAAAGGCTGTATCATCATCATCATCATCATCATCATCATCATCATCATCATCATCATCATCATCATCATCATCATCATCATCATCATCATCATCATCATCATCATCATCATCATCATCATCATCATCATCATCATCATCATCATCATCATCATCATCATCATCATCATCATCATCATCATCATCATCATCATCATCATCATCATCATCATCATCATCATCATCATCATCATCATCATCATCATCATCATCATCATCATCACGTATGTTTAATTTCACACGCTTACTCAGATTAAGAATCATTTAAGCCTTTCTTTTTTAGCCGTGACAGGACTGGGAGCGCTCCTGAGTGGGTATATTTAAGGGGCGCCATATAAATTTTCAGAATGAATGAATGGATGAAGACTGCTTCTCGTCAGATCTAAATAACAAATAAGCCCGTTTAATATTGCAATGCCTGGAACGTATGCTTCTGGATTCTGAGTTTTGATTGTGACTTAAATGTACAGCCATGACCATTACGATAGCCATAGAGTTTGTGTGTTAAGCTGCATTGTTTGTCTTTATACATTCGCTGGGATCCAGCGAGGCTGAGTAGGCGTGTAATCCGTGTGTGTTGCTTACCTATTTCGCAGTAGTGTCCGCCATAGGGGATCGATGTGACTGTATTGCCGGGACAGATGCAGGATCTTCCATCGTCTTTGACGACACAACTACCACCATTCTGACACGGCGTTGACGTATTTGCGTCGCACCGATCGCTATCTAGAAATAGATATTCGCCGAACAATTAAAACTCCATAACAACAGAGCTACTCTTATCTAGATGAAGGTCTTATAAAGCTACGTTTGCTAAAAGTATTAATAGGTCGCGGCTCATTGGCGTTGTGGACATGACGCAAACAAAAACAGTGATTTAAGCAGTACCGAGCATGGTTAGCACTGGAGTGGGTACCGTACGAGAAACACCATTAGGTCAGTTCATTCCAGAATTATGAACAGACGATTTAAGTTGTTAAAGAAGTTTCCTGCTACGTCTTGCATGCGACGCAGAGGAAATGTTCTCCGTCTAATGATTTCTATAGCGCCGTTGCAATGATGCTCAGTACATCAATCGATGGTCGCTTTAAGTGATATTGCAATAAACGATTAAAATCCATTAGAGCAGAAGCTAAACGCCGTCACTGTCCGCACTCTGTTAGTGCCAGTCCCAAGCCTGGAGAAGTAGGAGGGCGACGCTAGTCACCTCTACTGAGAGAGAGCGTCGTTAAACGGAAACTACCTATCAGCCATTCTGAAATCCGAAAGATTGGGATGGGCGCCGTTGTTGTGGCTGCCGCTATGAGGAGCTTCTTCTAAATTATATTATTTTGCGACAGAAGCGCTTGGATTTAGCTTTGCCTCCGCTCTCATAATCGGGACATTCCCAGAGCCGATGCGCTTACTTGCAAGCGTTTCATAACCAGAATGTTATACCTCTAAAATTATTATATAATTTATGGTCTGTATCCAACACTAACATTAGTTAAATAATACTCACTCACTTATTTGAACACTTGATCAAAATTAAGTCTATCTTTCTGTATGCTATTATTTTTATCAGTTTCTTATGCATCTATTTGTATAACCTGTATTGTTAACCACAGTGCGTTTGCAGGTGGTATAATAAAGAATATACTTACTCACTTACTTACTAAGACAGTGTGATTCTCCTTACAGATTTTATTTTAGTTACAGTTACAGTTATAGTTAATGGTTTTTCATTTTAGTTATAGTTACAGTTATAGTTAATATTATTTTTTAGTTACAGTTATAGTTATCGTTAACGAAATCACTTTGCTTTCGTTAACGAAAACATTTTCGTTACCGTTATCGTTAATGAAAATCACACTGAATTATGAAGACGCGTTACACAATAATTGCTTAGAGCTTTGACGAATGGGTGCATTCAGCTTCATGAATACACAGCGCTCCATATTCACCGACATCCAAGGCGAACATAGGAATCATTTTGCTTTCGTTAACGCCTGTATTTTCACGTTCTCACGTTAGTTGATATTGCACTTTTTTTATCGTATTAACGAAAATAGCAATGAATTTTCGTTAGTGTTATTTTCGTTATAGTTATAGTTATAGTTAATGATATTTTTTAGTTATAGTTATAGTTATCGTTAACGAAATCATTTTTTGTTCGTTAACGAACATTTTCGTTATCGTTAACGTTAACGAGAATCACACTGTACTAAGATCAGAGAATACAGAAGCCAAGGTGGGTAGCCTCCTGGTTCATGGTTTCTCTGATATATAACTGGAGGGAATTATCTCCTCAGATGCGTAATCCCATGCACATATTAATAAAATACGCACTACAACGTATTCACATAAACATTGAACTGCCTTCTATGGAAGCGCATACAGTCATGTGTGACGAGTCTCTGACTTTCATCTCAGGGACCTTTATGTGTCTAAAGTCTAAACCCTACAAGCTTATAAAAGTTATATGCGTTGGCTTGACATACAACTCCATAAATCAAGAAGGTCAAATCGAAGGAATCGGTCCTCTTAATATTTATAGCGACTTAAAAAACAGATGATTATCAATCAATCAATCAATTAATCAATCAATCAGTCAATCAATCAATCAATCAATCAATCAAATCAATCAATCAATCAATCAACCAACCAATCAATCAATCAATCAATATATGTTTATTGCGACCAACAACTAATTTACAGCAAGGATAAGATTCGTGTACAATTAGTTCGTTACATGTTTCCAGTGAAATTATACACAGTATTGATAGCAAAATAGTCATTGGTGGCAAGGGTGATCCCAAAGGGGTACTACTCCCGCTAGTAGGGGCACCCATACAAATCAAATACCAATCCAGATTAGATGGCTAATCGGGAAAAAGAAAAGAAAAAGAAAAGTCTCCCTCTGTAATTCATATACGGCTCAGACCTTAACAGAAAACAAGGTATGCAGAGGAGGAGACTTGCACAGTAATCTAACTTAACTAGCCTTAACTAGGAATTCTTAATTAGGCGGCTCTAGGGCCGGGCTCCGCTGCAGTCTCATAATCAGATTTGTCAAGGTTAAGATAAATGCTATCGGTCACCAGTGATGGGCAGTAGTTAACTAAAAAGTTGCTAACTTTTAGTTTAACTAAAATTTTTTAGTTAAGGATAAAGTTTAACTATAAAAATATAGTTTAGTTAAAACCATAGTTTAACTAATTTTTTAGTTGCTAACTGAAAAGTTTAACTAAAAAAATCAGCAATATGCATCTACTTTTCCACATTGAACATTGAACACTTTCAGCAAAAAACCATTATAACACTGCATGGTTTTAGCATTAACAGCCTGTGCTTTCAAATTCATACACTACTTACAGTACGCCTGTAACTGTATGCTAGAACAGTACACATTGCATAGTTTGAAGGTGAAATTGTCATTGACGCTGTGCATTATTACAGTTCAATTAACCTCTGTTCTTGTGAAAATGTTTGTCATAAAAGTTGGAAAAAAGTTGGAAAAAGTGTCACTACTTCTTTTTAGTTTAGTTAACTAATTTCCAAAATCAGTTGCCAACTTTAGTTAAACTATTTTATTTTAGTTGGAAAATAGTTTCAGTTTAACTTTAAAAAATTAGTTTATTGCCCATCACTATCGGTCACACACTTTTAATACCGGGAGATCAAGACTCAATTAGAAATGCACGTAATCGACAATATATTTAGGGTGTTTTTATGATGCACATGATTTTTTAAACTCAAAGATCTTTAAACGGCCAGATCGAATTATCATGCCAATTAGCGTATAAACGCCATATCCGAAATTATATCGCGATAGCTGAACATGTAGGACTAGCGCAAGGCGACCGAAATTAGGAACCCGGTGACCTGTCTCGGTTTGGACTAAATTTTAGACGTTACGATGTCTGTTCTTCGTGTTTTCGATCTTCAACATAATTATAGTAATTGATTAAGCTATCGTGGTTTTCTAGAGGAGACACCTGGTGCTACATCAACAGCATGGTATTTAACGCGAGTGGCTGTCTCCCTTGGTAAGAGTATGTGTTTGATCCCCGAATGAGTTTGTGCCAATCAGATAATGTCGTTGTTTCCGATCGGAGCAATCTGTGTACAACAATAATTCCCTCGCCCATGGCGCCGGGGTGGAGGTCCTTTTCGGTCGATTCTGCCAAATTGGTGCCCCCATCTTTTGCACCAGTGTTTGGAATTCTGGATGAACCACGTGATCATACCTACGCGGAGAAAGCCTATATACACTGGGAGGTAAAAACCATGGCCTATACTCGAATCGCTGCGTGGATGCCGAGCATTTCCTGGACATTTCAATGTGACAAGTTTGCTTCGTGCCCGGTATGTACATCATGGGTTTCGCTTTTATATTTTATTATTAAATTTTCATTTAACCGTTATTGGATTTCATTTCACATATCAAATTACTTTTACATTCTGATCGAGTGGTACCCTTCTTCTAGGGGTTTTTGCTTCTCCGAGCAAGTACACAATGTAATAGCCTACAATGACTCTCGAGTTAATCTCGCAGACGTCTCATAATAAGACGAACTACCATCGTCATATTATGTTTAATTAATGCATCATTTCGCAGGTGAGATGGCAAAATTGACTAGAAAAAAGACTTAAATTTGGTTGATTGGTAGTACTGAAGATCACTTCCGTTATGCGAAGCTACCAACACGAGGAGACGTTCTCAAAGGTGTTGTTCAATTTCCATACACAAAGGAATCATAGTCTGGATGACAGCATGAAAGAAACGGTCGCTATGGTACTTCCAATTTGGGAAAGAGCACGGATTCCAACGAGGGCTAAGAATCATGTTTGGGATCAGCTGTGACTCCTTCACAAGGAATGGAAAAACCTAAAAAAATGTATTTCAAGGAAGTCTGAAACCGAAGAGCGAAAGCGCGATGCTTTCAAGGATTCAATGCAGGATCTCTTTGATATTGCACATCAAGATACCATGACCATAATCAAGATAGAAGAGGATCGGTAGTTTTTGAAAGCACAGCGTCAGAAAGGACGACGTGGTTCTATGGCAGGCATTGATGTCAAACTTGCAAAGCAAGAAGAGAGAGCGCGGGCAAGATCAGCAGCCGTTGCAGAGCGTGAGGAACGATATCGTGCAAGCATGGCGGGAGCGACGGAGGTTTCTCTGTTGGCAACATCATCTGAGGAAGAGGCGTCATCAAATAGCACAGAAAGAGAACCAGAACCTTCAACGTCAGCTGGACCAATAATGCGGCGAAAGGGAACAATCTCTGTAGTTACCCGTGATGTTGCAGCAGCTCTAGATCGTACCAAAACCAGCAGCAGGAATGCCTCTCACATTTTCTCTGCTCTCGCTGCATCCAATCTATATGCAGCACCAGCTGGTGAGCTGATCATCAGTCCTTCTGCTATCCATCGAGCAAGGAAAGATAACCGTGCAGCCCTAGCAGCTGAGATTCGTGAATCTTTCGATCCGAAGGTTCCTCTTACTATCCACTGGGACGGCAAGATCACGCCAGATTTTACAGAAACTGGACGAGTGTGCGTTGATCGTCTTCCAATAATGGTATCTGGTAAGGATGTGACCAAACTATTGGCCATCCTCAAACTCCAATCCGGGACTGCTACCTTCATGGCAGATGCGTGTTTGGCCGAGATCAGAAGTTGGGGATTGGAAGACAGAATCGTGGTCATGTGTTTCGACACAACGGCAAGTAACACGGGTTGCAAGGGCGGCGTATGCATCAAGCTGGAAACGGAATTAGGAAAAGACCTCTTGAACCTTGCCTGTCGACATCATGTTTCTGAAATTGTTCTGGAAAGGGTATTTTCACTACATGATTCTGTAAGGTCTCCAAAATTGGAACTCTTCAGTCATTTCCGTGACTTCTGGCCGCAAATCGATCAGACCAAGTATCGCACAGCATTGGAGGATAAAGACGCAGCACAAAGAGTCAAAGAAATTCGAGAGAATATCATCACCTTCGCACAACAGCAACTGAATGCTGAATACCACAGAGGCGACTACGAAGAGCTACCAGAACTAACAGTCATTTTCCTTTTAGCAATTCCACCGAAAGGAATAAAGTTCAGGTACCCAGGGGGCATTTCACCGCGCGCGTTGGATGGCATGTGCGGTTTATGCAATCAAGATGTGGCTTTTCAGAGAGCAGTTTCAAATTCAACAACACCAGAGGGCATCTCGACAATCTTACTCTCAAAAGATGTGGAATCATCTATTTCGAGTTTCACTTTTTGTGACCACAACCTACGTGGAGTACTTGTTCACCTGTACATCACTCAATGAAGCCCCAAGGAGCGATCTTCAATTCTTGAAGGCAATCCATACTTACCCAGACAAGGAAGTCTCACAGGTCGCCCTAACAGCATTTTCCCGACATCTTTGGTATTTGTCGGAGACCTTGGTTGGCCTCAGCCTTTTTGACGATTCAGTCACCTTCGACGAAAAACAGCGCATGGTCTATAACATGCGCAGCATTGCGCAACAATCAGGGATCCGACAAACCTCCTAAGAGGCTTCCTCCCATACATGATCCATCTACAAAGCGCTATCCGATTTTTTTTACCACTTCTGCCATCAAACTTTTCCAGATCCTCAAATTCGATTGCGCTTTTCTTGATCGAGATCCACAACAATGGGAGTCAGAGCATTCGTTCAATGAGGCGAAATACATCATATCCGCCATAAGAATGACGAACAATTTAGAGGAGAGAGGAGTGGCTCTAATGCAGTCCTTCAATGAAGCCCTGGTTCGAAATGAGGAAGAGAAACAATTTGTTCTTCAAAAGGTTGAATACCATCGAAATAGATTCCCAAAAGCACTAAAGGGACTAAGTAATGACAAATAACTGAAGGTTCTTGGTTTGCTTTTGCCTTATTTTTTATGTTTAAGTGTTGAACTTTTTTGGATCTTCGAGAATTACGATGTATGACATTGTTTTCTAAGTGGTAATTTTTCCCGGGCTTTGCGCCAGTTCTAAATCTGTTTTGATTTTCATCTAATTTGGCAAATGTTAATGTTTCTCAAGGTGGAACACAAAAACAACCTGCCCGATATTAATTTTGAAACTTCAAATTATAGACACACCCCAATATATATATATAATTTTATATAATTTATATATATATACATGTGTGTGTGTTCAGGATACATACGGACAGTGCAGAAAGATCATTTAAATTAAAAATCAAAGTTCTTTTATTGTTCTCCAATCTTTAAACTATTGCACGATTTACATGATAAAGGGATAAACATAACATAACATAACATAACATAACAAGGGTTTTAAGTGGTTCAGAAGACGTGTAGTCTGTGTTAGAACCACTGCAAATTTACCTCGAACTCTTAATAGCCCAATTTTCCTAGCTTCTTCTTAAAAGCTGTTATAGTGTCCACTGAGACAGTACTATCGTCCAAACCATTCCACAGGTCTACAACTCTTGCACTGAAGAATTTCTGCCCTAATGTTCCCTTCGGCCTCTTAAATAATTTATACCTGTGTCCCCGAGTTGCCTTGTTCGGTGCTAATTCAAAGAACCTCTCCCACTGCAGTGCTTCCTTTCCAGTGATAATCTTGTAAGCTTCAATCAGATCTCCTCTGCTCCTCCTTTTCTCCAATGTTGTTAGTCCACACCTTTTCAACCTTTCTTCATAGCTCAGATCCTTGTAGCCCCAAATCATTTTCGTAGCTCTTCTTTGTACTTTCTCCAGTTTTTCCATGTCCTGTTTCAGGTATGGATTCCATACCTGGATGCAGTATTCCAACTGTGGCCTAACCAATGATTTGTACAACCTTATTATTATATCTTTGTCTCTGGTGACTATTGTCCTTTTTATCATACCTAAAGTTGAATTAGCCTTTTTTGCTGCTTCAGCACATTGCCTTGAAGGTTTTGCACTCTTGTGCATAATCACTCCCAAGTCCCTTTCTTCGTCACTCACTTTCAACACCGTGCCCCCCATTTCATATGAAAACTCGTTGTTTCTCCTCCCCATATGCATCACTGAGCACTTTTCCAAATTGAAGAGCATTTGCCAGTCTTGTGACCATCTGAACATTCTTCTTAGATCTTCCCGCAGTATCTCTGCTTCTTCTTCATCATCCACTGCTCTACATAGTTTTGTATCATCCGCAAACTTAGAAATTTTAGATAAAATCCCATCGTCTATGTCATTAATAAAAAGTACGAAAAGCAGTGGCCCAAGCACTGATCCTTGTGGCACTCCACTTAGCACAGTCATCCAGCCAGAATGTTTATCACCTATGCCCACCTTTTGTCTTCTACCTGATAACCAGCTTTGAATCCATCTTAGTACCTGCCCTCTAATCCCACCTGCTTGTAACTTTTTGGCCAGCCTTA
Source organism: Allolobophora icterica (assembly GCA_963556255.1). Taxonomy (NCBI): domain Eukaryota; kingdom Metazoa; phylum Annelida; class Clitellata; order Crassiclitellata; family Lumbricidae; genus Allolobophora; species Allolobophora icterica. Next base: position 27,916,628 of record OY744608.1, on the reverse strand, counting down.
CATGAGGTACTTTGTCAAATGCTTTGGCAAAATCTAAGTAAATTACATCTACAGGTTTTCCCTCGTCAATCCTCTCATAGACCTCGTCAAAGAACTCCAACAGATTTGTCAAACACGAACAGCCTTTGGTAAATCCATGTTGACTGCCCTTTATAATATCATGTTCATTCAAATGTTTCACTATGTTATCCTTGATAATTCTTTCCATGACCTTGCACACCACACTGGTTAAACTGACTGGTCTGTAGTTACCTGGTTCACTTCTATTTCCCTTTTTAAACAGTGGCACTATGAGTGCATCCTTCCATTCCCGTGGTATCTCTCCAGTCTGCATTGCTTTATTGAAGATCTGGGCTAATACCTCTCCAATTTCCTCCCTCACTTCATGTAAAAATTTTGGATGGAGTTCATCTATGCCCGGACTCTTGTCGGTTTTTAGTCTTTTCAGTTGCTCCACCACATTTTCCTTAGTAAACAGTACCTGTGTTAATCCCTTCTCGCCACAATCTACAAATATTTGTTTGGGCTCAGGTACATTTCCTAATTCTTCTAAAGTAAACACTGAGCTGAAATATTTATTGAGTACTTCAGCAGCTTCCACATCATCCACTATAACTTCTCCCATTCCTTCTTCTTTTTTCAATGGCCCAATTCTGTCTTTCCTCTTCTGCTTACTTCTGACATAGTTGTAGAAACTCTTACTATCCTCCTTTACATTCCTCGATAACTTCTGTTCAAAGTTTTGTATTGCTTTCTTGTTTGCATTATTGCAGCTGTTTCTTTTATTCACATACTTGTTTCTTAACTTCTCAAGTCTGGCAACAATCTCTTGATCCAAATCCAGTGCCTTCTTTGTTTCCTTCTTCAACTTCTGTAAATTCTTCCATGCTTTGTGCTTTGCCCTTCTCTTTCTTTGAACCTCACGTGTTACCCAAGGCCTCTTCTTATTGGTTCTTTTGTGCTTCGGTATGTTTTCTCCGATAATCTCCCTCATACGTTCTCTGAACTTCTCCCAAGCATCATTCACTCCCATGCCCTTTATTTCACTTACCAAATCCCTTTCCTTCAGCGTCTTCCTAACTAATTCATAGTCTGCCTTAAAGAAGTTGGGTCTTGTCACATAGGCTTTTACTTCTTGGGTCTGCTCCATTACTAATTCCCATCTCACAACCTGATGATCACTAGTACTAAAATGCTCCCCCACACTCACATTCTCAACCATATTTTCATCCGATGTTAGCACTAAGTCCAAAATGCTGTCTCCCCTCGTTGGCTCCATGACATGCTGCTGCATAAAGCTGGCATTAACAAAAATCCATGAAAATCTTATCTTTTTCTCTCTCCCCTTCCATTTTTTCCCAATCAATATGGTAGTTGAAGTCCCCCATAATCAAGGACGTTTCCTTATTGGCCATTTCTAGTAGTTTGCATAATCCTTGGTAATCTTCTTCATTGGCATCTGGTACCCTATAGCAAACCCCCACAAGCATCTTAGATTTTTTAAATTGAATTTCACACCAGACACTTTCTTTGAAGGTCTCGTTCTTCATATCACCTCTCTCTACTGCATTAATGCTGCTCTTAACATACAGCAAAACCCCTCCAGCCCCATGCCCAACTGGTTTCTGGTTAACACGATCCATTCTAAATAATTGGTATCCATCTAAAGCTAATTCACTGTCCATGATCTCCGGTTTTGTCCATGACTCTGCTATTCCAATTATGTCTGGTGATTCCTTATCTGGATACAATTCCAATTCTGCTCTCTTTGTAATACTTACTATACTCCTCACATTTGCAAACTCTCTCTCTCTCTCTTTGTGCCGTCGGCTCTAGGAGCCCTAGCGATTTGCAAACATACATTTAAAATTCTACTACTTCCCATTTCCTTGCATCTCCTATCTTCACTACTACTGGCTTCTGTTTTTTGTAACTTTTTATCTTTATTTGTTTGACAGTTAGCGAGTCCATTTACTGCACTAACTGTCTTCCCACCAAGTTTAAAGTCTTCATCATCCCAAAGACTTGCCTCGCAACCATGTCTGCACCTCGAACATTCAGATGCAGACCATCTCCCCCCAAGTACCCACCTTTCCATGGGTTGAAGTCAACCTCCCAATATCTAACCTCCTCCTGCTTGCACATCTCCTTCAGCCTTGTATTGATTTCTACTCTCTTCTCTTCTAGGGCATCACTGATATCCTGCCTAGGCAAAATACCCATGACAACAACTTCCCCTTGTCGGTCCTCCTTCAACCCTTTCATCATTGCTTCATAGCTGCTCAAAATTTCTTCTTTTTCTTCCATTCGGAGGTTATTTGTGCCAACTTGCACTATAACCGTATCCTCCAGCTCTGCCTTCTGCTTGATTTCTGGGAGCATTTGCTCTATTCGAGCCCCTGGCTTGCAGATGGATCTGAACCCTGCACGCTGCATCTGCAAATTCTTTCCAACATGCCTTACTAGGGAATCTCCCACCAAAACCACCTTCTGTTGCCTTTGCCTGGGTGCGCTCTTGGCTGATTTTTGCTGCTTCAGCTGCTCAGATGGCCTGTCCTTTGGTTTCTCTGCCGGCCTAACCTTTGGGTCCTGCACCATATCGACGCTCTCTTTTTCATCGCTACCTTTTCCCATTGAATCCTCTTCAGGTTTCCTAGTCTGCTCCAAAGCGGTGAGGCACTGCAGCAAAACCTCCAAGCATTTCCTATCTGCCTCCGACCTTTTCTTTTCTTCCTCTAGACTTTCCTTCACTTCCTCCAAACTTATCTCTAAGCAAAACACTCGCGTGCACTGCATGCACGTGGCGCCGGTCTCATCCCCAAAACTATCTTTCGCTCCGTACATGCTACAACCTGCGCACACAATGATGTCGCTTTTCTTCAGAGACATTTTCTTTTTGTATCTTCAGGTCGAAATACTCGCTTACTCACTCTGTTATGCTAAAGCTATTTAATATATGCTTCTACTCGACTGCCCTCTGTTATCGTTCCCTTGATCTAACGCAACACGCTAACGCCTTTCTATTCTAAATCTACTTCAATCTACTTCAATCTACTTCAATCTAGCTTCAAGTCACTGACGCTCCTTGCACAAAGAATTATGCACGATCTACCAAAACAATTTCTGTCACAAAATCAAAAATTTAGGCAAATTAGACAAAAATGTCCACTTATCTGCAAAATGCGACCTCTCTCTCTTTAAGTTATGTGCAATCAGTGACAAAACCCAAGGGAGCGAAACCGTTCAGCTGTCAGGGTCGTCTAATTACACAAACTATATCAGACCAATGAAGTGGCGCTTAACAATGTAGGCCTAATACAGAATTGATTCCTAATAACTTCTTTAGCATAATAATCATGAACGTTCTGTAGGCTTAGTAAATATACATATACAGAATTCTATTTTAACTGAATAATCTAGAACGATCTAGAATAATTTAGAATAATCTAGAACAATCTAGATCGAGAGACAAAGTATGTAGAAGGTAAGTAAGTAGGTAAAAGAGGAAGATACGTTACCTGAGAGAATAGAAGAAAGAAAGGACGGCGGAAGCTCATTCCAAAGGGCAGGGCCGATGGAAGAAAAATTATTACAATACATTACAAATGAAATTTATAATTTCCTTCTTACAAATTTCAGAAGTACATGCCCTCGGCTTACTACAAAAAACTATAATAGACCTACTTGTTTATGCCGACATGAAGTAATTTAACAGAAGTACATGTAGCTCTTACCCCACTCGCATTGAAGCCCACAGTATCCAGGTCGACAGATGCAGTGGTAACCCCAGTGGTAACCTCTATCAGGCCATCTGAGACCTAAATCAAACGGTCGACAAGTTGCACCGTTCCTGCACGGATTCGGATTGCACAAGTCGGCTGGAACCAGATGATCATAGAAAATAGATTCACTGTCAGTCAGCCATCTCTTCGCATCCCTTTTCACTCAGTGGTCATCTGTCCATCCTACACATCTCCCTCTCTCAGTCTCATTTAAGGACAGATATGAAGCAATTAGCTATGCAAGATAGGTACAAGTTAACACAGGTGAATGTAGTTCAAACAAACTTAATAATAAAATCTACATTTGTTTTAAACTAATCATCGTCATCTAGCCCATATTTCATTAGTTCAATAACGATTGGGACAGTGGCGTAGCTGTTATGCCCAGGGGTGCAAGGCACCCGGGCCCATGCACGACCTTCAGGGCCCATAGAGACACCAGACAATTTTTTTTATAACTTCGGTTAAACGTTTCTATTCACAATTAATCTAATTCACATTGCTGCTTATTTGGTGACAGATCTAGTAGCTGTGATGTTCGAATGTTTCGACAGTAGACATACTTGCATTACTTCCTTACATTACTGCTTTAGCATAGCCACCTGCCAGCTATCGTTTTGAACTCTTTCTACCTTGTTTTTGCGTCTCGAGTCATGACAATCACATTGCATAATGTCTTCAGAGTTTATGTAAGTGAACGGAATAACTAATTTTTGTTATTGATAGGTTATATATTGATAATCAGCTGGCAGCCACCGTTCTGAACTCCTTTGACCTTTTGTTTGCGTCTCGAGTGATGACAGTCACGTTGCATAATGTCTTTCGAGTTTATGCGAGTGTACGGAATATATTGGTAAATGATTGTTGATTTTTCTGTATAATAGCGAAATTTTACGCAATTTTATGACTGCGACCACCTAAGACCCTGATTTAGACATTAGGTGTACATGGCGGATGGCATAGACATGGGTCCATGACAACATTGGTAAGAACGCAAGGCTAGAAGTCTTACAGGGCCAAACAGGGGCTCATATGGGACCCCTGCACCCGGACCCATGAAAAGCTAGGTACGCCAATGGATTGGAACTATGCTGGACTTTCGAGTTGGATATAATATATAATACATCAGCGACCCAGCGTCAAACGGCTGGTCATGTGACACAAGGCAATTCTCACACTACCAAAAAAATCATCAACGTGTGATGTGACGAAATGACTCATTATGTGACTCATTATGTGACGCATTATGTGACGAATTATGCGACGTATTTTATTTAGTTTAGTCACATCACACACGTCAGATTGCAGGTTAATAAAAAAGTTAATTGTAATTGTAACCTATAAAATTATATATATTCACTCAAATCAGCGGCGCTCTCAACCCGCATCAGTGCTGCACGAAAATTTTTTTCAGGAATTTGCAGAACTGGAGAGGAGAGAGGGCAAGAGGAGGAGAGACAAGCGAAGACATTTCCAAACGGAAGGACCAGCATAGGCAAGGCTCCTGGATTGGGCCGTGGAAGAGCGCATACGACGGACAGCTATAAGGCCACTGGCCGAAGATCGCCAGTAGGCCCACGCAGGCAAGGAAGACACCAGGTTGCAAAAATTCATTAGATAGGCCTAAGACGGAACAGACCCAGTGAGGCAGTTGCGTATGAGTGTGAGGCTCAGTGCATATTTTAAGAGATTTTGACTGCTGGGACAAAGTCGGCCACGACTGGGGGATCTGGGGGAGCGTCGTAAGCTCCCCTAGCGGAGTCTGCGCTGGTGACAGCGGTCATAGCAGACAGGCTGCAGGTGGAAGACTGTTGGAGGAGAACCAGCAGTATCTTTGTGAATTAACGTTATGAAGCTTAGCGGTGAACGAGGCTAAGAAGTCGTTAAGGATGGAGTGTTGGGACGACGGTCAGCTCGTCTTATGAAGTGATGCTAGGCCTAATTGCAGGTGGAATGCGACTCGGAACGACATTATGCGAACCACATTTGTGTCACTGTGGCGAGAGAGTCGACGCCAGAGGACTCCACGGTGTTGCCTGCAGAAAAACTCTGGCAGACAACAACGGCCAACATGCTCAATGACATAGTATGGAGATCGTTGAGAAGAGCAAACATCCCTTCACACAAGGACTGCCGACTCCTTGACAAGGAGCCGTTGGGCGTCACCAGGGAAAATGGCAAACAACCAGACGGCGTGACACTTTTCCCGTGGTCATGCGTAAGGTGCCTCAATTTGGATGCGACCGTTTCGGACACATTTGCAACGTCACATCTGGCAGCAACATCACAAGGAGCAGGTGAAGCCGCAAACCGGGCAGCCGCCATCAAAAGAAGTAAATACGCCCAAGTCACCCGAACGCATGCTTTTGTGGAGTGCAGCGGTGCTTGGAGTTCGGAAGGTTTGGATTTTGTGTCGGAACTGGGACGAAGGTTGACGGATGCAACACACGACACACTTGAGACAAGCTAGGCTACCTATTCCAAAGACTACCTAATCAAAATTTAGTTACTTGAGCTATCGGGTGATTTCCTCCATCACGTTCTACACAAACAGAAAGCGTCACGTGAAATGTTCAATTTGTTGTAGAAATTAAAAACCGAGTAATGTCTCATTTGCTAATCATTCATTTAAAATTAGTGTGACCACATTTCTTTCTGCCATTCCGAGACACCACAGAACTTCCAATCGAAGTTAAATTCAATTAGAAGCTGGGCTCACTGAGAAGAGCGCTATAAGTACGCAATACATCAACTGAAATATAAATTATCAGTTATCATCGCGTCACCTGCATGAGCAACAAAACTTACAGTAGGCCTATAATATGCAAAACAGGAAAGCGCATGCTACTTTTCAGTGCTGGTTGTGCATAGAATTCATTAATCATACTATAAATAACTAATAATAGATTTTTTGAATTTACATTATTTTTTCTGATTTTATCTCAATGTTGGCGCTATTGATTGTTTTTCTGCAATTGAGTTGTTCTACATAGTTCTTGGCGGATCTGGTGCGTTATGAAAATGGCGACATTTTCATTAGCATGAAAAAAATATTAATATTTTAATTACTGATAGTGCGAAGTTTTTCGTTATCCATAAATATGACAACGCTTCAAGCACGTGGCTTTAATTCCGATTGTCACAGTAAATGTTAATTATTGCTTCATTGTTATTAGATCCTTAAAGGCCTACTACTTGGCCTAAGGAGAATATGTGACCGACTAACTAAAGGAAGTCTGCTTCTATTTTAGAAAATCCGGCAAAATTTATGCAGACACAGAGGTCAAACACCAAGAGACCAACGACGAGACAATTGACATACCAGCAATACATAAACACATACACATACACACATAAATACAAACATATATAGATGAATGCATTTACGTATGTAGATATGTGGTACATACACATATACGTATGGACGTATTTAGACAGGTCATACAGTACATTTATATAAATACATACATACATCAATACACAAATACATACTTACATGCATGCATACAGACATACATAGACCTACATATATACATACACACGTATGTACCTACATGTACGTATATCATACATGCATACACGAGTTTATACACTCTGACATACGTACATACCTGCATAAATACATGCAGACATATATATGCACGTTTTGTTTAAATACGAGTAATGAGTAATTAGAAGATCCAGAGGATCATCCTTTATTGGATGAAATATAAGAAGTGGAATTTGAAGATGATGAAGATGATGATGTTGATTATGAAGATATTGAAAAGGAAGAGAAGAGGAAGAACTGTTTCTTTAGTCATCCACAATAGAAGCTATACGTATGAAATCTTAGCAGTCATTTTCTTAGCCTCTGCATACGAGGACGGCTGTTCAGTTCTCTCCATCGCCACTTGATATCTTTACTGACAGCTTCATAAATTATGATCAATTAACTCATTTTTGTCTTAGTTCGCTAGGTGTCGCAAAAAACGGAAAGTTTTGAAGCGTCCAATGGACTCTCGTGCGTGTCTTTGGTGAAGCCTGTAGGCTATAAATTAAAGACTAATTAATTCTTTAATTAATTATATAGCTAAATTTATAATTAATTGGTGTGATAACTTATTCTTTTTCAATTAGTTATATAACTTATATTGAGAAATATTTTCCTAATTCCAATTACATTTTACATTAATCAAGTTCTAATTTTAAGTTCTCAATTAGCGGAGCAATTAGATTGCTCAATTATAATTAATTCATTTGTAATTTTCTATAGTCTAATCAAACGATTTTTATAGCGCCATTTTCATAATGTCCAAAACATCAGTTAATGGTGGCTTTGAATAAAATCCGCTCTTCAATCATATTCGCCTCTCTATATAAATATCATAAATATCTACATTTTATAACTATGGTACCGAGTCATAATTCCTAATAGTGCAGTTTAATGTAACTTAACCCACTGGCGTAAACTTAATGCACAGTTCGTTATCAAAAAGCACCTTGTTGTTGCAAAACCTACCTTCAGCGAGTCGTATAGCACCTGAAAAAATCAGAAGCACTGTTAGAATCAAGTGGTTCATCTTGATCGTTTGTCTGTCTGAAAACTCAACGAAAAAAGAGACTGCGGCGTCTGCAGCGTTTTCCAATGCAAAAAAGGCGACCAACCACTATTCAGCTGTGTCAGCAGGAACTGAGCTTGCTGGGAATTTCTTAGCCGAATGTCGACGAGATGCGACCGTCGGGTATATAACACCCGTCGGCAGGTAGCAGCACTCTGGCGACGAGTGGTGACGTCATTCGGTGGCTCAAAAATGTTTTCACCAGATATAATCCATGTCTTGCTAAGATTGAAAAATGACAGCCAACCGATGCAGCGCTTTCCGACATCATTCCTAAGTTATCGACTCAGTGCAACGCATTCGTAAGTCCATAAGTTCCTGTGGCGGGGGGAGCGAGGGGATGTCCAACAAAAATATTAACGACAGAAGCGAAACTCTCAGTATCGAGCCCCTAGTATACATAACACAACGGAATCCATGTTCGATAGCTATGCATGCATTTATCTGTGTATGAATTTAGCCTTATGCATGCATTTAATTCGTGTGTGTAATTCTAATTCAATCTAATCGTTGTTGAGCCGTTGAGAAGTATATATTGATGGCGCACCAATATCTCTTGGGCAACCTGTTCAATATCATAGCAAAGGCATGACGTAGGCCCTACATGTTCGAAATCGGAAGCACTATACGCACAATACGTACTCAGCAAAGCGGATATATTCAAGAAGTGCATTTCAGACAAGTTGATTCACCCAGAGAAAATATTATTATAATTATTATAATTATTATTATTATTAATATTAGTAGGGTCTACTACTACTACTTCTACTTCTACTACTATAATTATTTTTATTATTATTATTATTTAATTAATTTTATAAACGTTTGTCAACTGGATGAATGTTGTTCTGCTTTATTCTGCAGCTCATTCTGTGTCTGTTTCCATGGGTCATGTGTACCATGTGTGCAGACCAGTGACCTCCACGGGAATAAATATCAAGCCGAAGTCTAAATACATATCTTATGCTGAACTCCATTCATCTCTGCTTTGATCACATGAGAGATCAACTCATGCGGTATGTGCATCTGGGATATGGCAACTGATTGGTTGGGTCGACCTTCCTCTGAGACGGTTGCTGTCAAAGCAATCGAGTTATGTTTGGTCAGATGCAAGATAGTGGCGCTTAAAAAATGCCCAATAGTAATAATAACAATAATAATAATAATAATAACAATAATAATAATAATAATAATAATAATAATAATAATAATAATAATAATAATGAAAATAATAATAATAATAATGATAATAATAATAATAATAATAATAGTATTAGTAGTAGTAGTAGTATTCATTCATATTCATATGGGGAATTTATATAACGCCTCTTCAAGTAGTAGTAGTAGTAGTAGTAGTAGTAGTAGTAGTAGTAGTAGCAGTAGTAGTAGTAGTAGTAGTAGTAGTAGTAGTAGTAGTAGTAGTAGTAGTAGTAGTAGTAGTAGTAGTAGTAGTAGTAGTGGTAGTGGTAGTGGTAATGATAATATTAACAATAACAATAATGATGATGATGATGATAATGATGATGATGATGATGATAATGATGATGTTAATAGTAATGATGAATATAATAATAATATATTGGCCGTTCCAGATGTTTCTCTCTTTTTAATTAGTATTTAAGTCGCAGAAGTAACGTTAAAGTGAGAGTTCGATTGCAGTCCATTACTCTAGTTTGAACTCGATCTTTGACTGCTGCATTATACCGCCACGCATAATAGCCTACAAGTCTAAGCTTTGCCTTACAACCACAGAGCGCTCGCCTTGCAACGCGAAGGATACGGGTTCGAGCCTCCCCTAGGACGGTTGGTGAATATAGGGATCACGAGAAAGTCCGTCGCCCACTATTGCTCAGCGCCATCTATTAGATAGAGGCGCATAATGATGAATAAATGCATAATTATATATTAAAGTAATATATGTACATGCTAAGTACCCGGTGTAACCATTATGAAATTTTGCATATCTTCTTGATTAAGACGAAATCGCACAAGCTAGACGGAGATGTTTTCAGGACATGATCGCTAAAAGCAAATCGTGTCTAATTTTATGAATATTTCGGCGCATGGTTAAACGTTTCATAAACAGTGCCGGATTTAGACTTGGTGAGGACAGAGGCGTCTATACCCCTAAGCCATTGGAGCAACTTCCACTTCGCCCTCTTTTTCCCTACCCGTTTCTCCCTGCCCCAAATGGTTGCACACACACTGATAAATCCCCCCTATCTCCTGGATGGAGCATTTGCTCCACGGTTTCTATGTTGTAGACGCCTCTGGGTGAGGATCTTAGCTATATAGCCTAAGTTTGGAGGTCCCTTGTTAAAAATTACACCAAAAGGTCTCACAAAACTTGAAAGCATATATGCCTTTTGATTATTTAATAGCAAGGCATTTAAAGTGAAAAACAATTCAAATTATTTTCAAATGAATGCATTTACTCAGGCGCGATGGAATTTGCTACACAAGCTTTTTGAAAAGGTTATACGGCACATATACAATTCACAAAAGCCCCCAAAATTATAACTTTTTGGCCTCTGTGGATTGTGAGGCTATAAGCTGCAGCTTTTTTTTTTTTTTTTAGCTCATTAGGAAATCCAAAACTGTTTATAAAACTGACGAATAAATTTCAATCCATCAACTCAAAGGCAGAAGAAAGCCAATATGTTTTAACATCCGATATAAAAGGGTCACAAATGGCGAGAGCTAATTCAAACTGATTAGGGGGCTGTTAGTCTAAAAATGCAGAAGATTAAGACAGGGGTGTGTAGTGTTAACGACTTAATTTTCTCAACCTTGTCTTATGAGGGTGAATGGATCGCTTCTCCCAGGCCATCTGGTTTTCTTATCAACAGTGTATTGCCGGTGCACTCATTTTACATATGAGTTCGCTACGGGCGAAAGTGGAGCAGAATGCTAGTAACATCTGTCTGCTTGGCGGAGATTAACCTCCGACCTCACTGATGATAGTTCCGCACGTTAACTACTACCCCCCAGTTCGCTCGGAGTAATCTCTTAATAATCCTGTACGGTTACCATTCTTCATTTGAACACAATGAATTGTGAACACAATAGCCAGCGTTTGCAGGATGCATATATTAGAACCGTTCACTTACCAGGGTTCGCCAAATCAGTCAATCTTATCTAGGAATTTTAGGGTAAAACGTGAACTGAACGATATATACAGTACTGTACTTGAACCGGTTAGTAAAATTTCAGATATAAGAATGAAATTACGTATAGTTGACTTGAGCTACTAGTCTCTTAAAAATTCATACTACACAGTGTGTAGTATGCATTTTTAAGAGACTAGTACACACTGCACACTCCAGACAAGTCAAATCCACACTTTGAAATGCCAACTGCAGATTTTGTGTTAGAAAACACAATATTTCAGGCGTCCTAGTGTGTATTATTAATCCAGACTTGTTGTCCACCAAGGTGTTGGTCTCGAGTGCACTCGAACTCGTTTTTAAAAGTCTTGGTCTTCTTTTTGGTCTTGAGACCAAAAGTCTTGGTCTTGGTCTTGAGGTTCAAAGTCTTGGTCTTGGTCTCGCAAGACCAAGACCAGGACCGGCTGTCAATATGAACAGTCATTTAACAAAACTCAAGAATAAAAAAATTATCAAGCCTGTTTGCATCATAGCCTACGACAAATACCTACGGGCGGATACAAGTGTTGTTGGTCAGGAAAACCCATCGGCAGCAGCAATTAAGTTATGCTGTATCTGGAAGCCATGCCGAGACTTTTTTCTTAACCAGACGGTCTGATAAACCATGGGAGGAATTTAAAAAGATGCTCACGATTTGTACATTTAAATCCAGTGCTTTTAAAGCAACTGTGTGTGTCAGCGACTTCAGCACCTATGGAAAGTATTTTTTCACACGGCTAAATTTTTATGAGGCCCACAAGGCACGTCTTGGTCAGAAAATTCTGAGCAAATTGGTTTTTATACAATACAAAAGGCATTTGAAATAACATTTTGCATGACGGACTTTTGTAAATACGAATTCAGATTTCTCTGCAGTCTGCATTAAAAGTTAATTTGCTTGAATAAAATGAAAGACTCGCGTTTTCATTAAAATAGCGAGTAGTCCGACTTGACAATTTTTTTAAGGAAAAGAAGTCTTGGCCTGAGTACAATTTTTAGGTCTTGGTCTCGTGGTTCAAAGTCTTGGTGTTGGTCTCGAGGTTCAAAGTCTTGGCCTTGGTCTTGGTCTTGGTCTTGAGGTTCAAAGTTTTGGTCTTGTTCTTGGTCTTGAGGTTTAATGTGTTGACAACAAGACTAGATTAATCAGACAATTGTGTGAGCTTCTAAGTAAAGGCAAAACTGTAAGTTAATGTAATGCACTTCGGTTATGTATCTGTGTGATTAGCCTTACTATCTAGGCTGTCTTTTCATACGAAATTAAGCACAACATTCGCTGCGCGGAGCCCCGTCGTATGGTAGCGGCGGCGGCCTTCCTCAGGCTATCTCCATGTGGTTGGCATTAAGACAGAGTCGTCCAGAGATCCTGTTTCTTGCTGTGTGACAGTATTGTGTGTTCTCCGGGCAAGACGCGCATGGATTCACTGACAAAAACAGAAAAAAGTTTCACATTATAAGGTTGTCACGCCTATACGATACATATTAGGCCTACGTGTTTACATTAAGTTGTGTTTACGCTTCAGCTAAAAATCCTCCAAGGATCCTAAGGCAACGCTTATTAGAGCCTATAGGTTTATATATAGCGGTATTTGTAACCATCAGTAGTGGTAGTAGTAGTAGTAGTAGTAGTAGTAGTAGTAGTAGTAGTAGTAGTAGTAGTAGTAGTAGTAGTAGTAGTAGTAGTAGTAGTAGTAGTAGTAGTAGTAGTGGGTAGCAGCAGTAGTAGTAATAATAGTAGTGTAGCAGTAGTAGTAGCAGTAATAATAATAATAATAATAATAATAATAATAATAATAATAATAATAATAATAATAATAATTAGCCTTACTATTCTCGGGGATGAGGACCACGTACTCCAAGCTTAAATTTTCAATCACTGTTAATATCTTAGAGCCTGAGGGGGATCTTATTTACATCGGGCGACAAAAAAAATAATAATATCAACAATAATAATATAAAAAATAGTAATAATAATAGTAATAATAATAATAATAATAATTATAATAAGACGATTTGTATAGCGCCTTAGCTCAGCCGAGGCGGAAAAAGAGGTCGCTGTACATGATTCAATAAGTCAATGACAGTAATGTTATGATTGTTTAATTACTCGAAAATGTCGTTAAATAATCGATGAGAATTTAGAATCAATTTGACCAATGCTGCTAAGTGGTAGCAGCAGTTGCGTCACAGCCAATGGGAAGGCCTACTTGACGTTTATTATCCAACGTTTGAGGCGACGCAGCTATGGAATCATGCTGCCCCACAGCGTTATATATTGCCACATACTTCCAAAAGCCGAATGTAATGTCGTTAGTTTGTTGTTTGGCTTCATGTTGGCTCTTCAACGATTGCTCACATGATGCAGGATTCGAACTTCAGACGCATCGTTTAAAGGCTGTATCGTTATCACATATGTTTAAATTTCACACGCTTACTCAGATTAAGAGTGCTACTCAAGAGATCTAAATAAATATCAACACAGTACAGCGTGACGCACTGGACGCACATGCGTCCACCCACCAAATTAAGTCCACACAAGGAATAGGTTTCGGATCGATATTGTTGAAATCACCTACATAGCCTAACATGCAAAACAGAACATTCTTAAGTTATATTTAATCAAGAGCGGAAATAAATGCATGCTCACAGAAAACAGTACCGGTACTTTGCAAAACGGCAATACGGCATGTTAAAGCGTATACGCGCTTGTCGTGTTTACGTTTTCAGCACGAAGCTCCGGATTTTACTCTAATTCGACGTTCTCAGTTTATTTTATCTTGTAATTTTTGGGCAGTTTTTCTCTTTATAGTCTGCTGATAGTGACCGTTTGTGACTTCTAATGTTTATCTACGCAGAATTCAGTGGAAAGTTAGTTTTATTTCATCAGATTATTTCGTCTATCATCAACGTGGACGTCATTTCGTACGCTGCGTATGTAAACAGAGCACGACGTGCATCTTTCCAGAAACGTTCGCTCGCACGCGTTGAATATTATTAGGATATCACTATCTGCAATTAATTGGACTACCAAATTCGCCTTTGATGGAAAGACTAAAGTACTAAAATCGCTCTTCAAATCTCAGATTAATTTTGGTCTCCTCGTGAAGACCGATCTCTAGCCCAAAGAGACAATCCCACTGGTTTCTCACATGGCACCTTCCACTCGCTTCCATCCTCATCGCTCTCTAAATCTGAAACTGAAAGTACTGCTTTACCATCGACTGGGATCAAGAGCCGTAGCCCTCCTTCGTCTGCTTCATCATCGCCAGTGCGGTCTTCACTCGACCATCTACCAACAACGCCACCCATCAAACCATCTCAAAGACGTCCAGGGCCTCCAGGTCTTCGGATTGCGACCTGGAATGCTCGCTCCCTTACAGACAAATTTGCTTATGTTTCCCAGTCTATTTTGGAGAACCAGCTTGACATCATGGCAGTCACCGAAAGCTGGCACCATACCTCTGAGGACGTTCCTCTTCTTCGAGCTGCGCCCGTTGGCTATGCTATCTTCGACAGTCCTCGTGTACCTTCCACTGGCGATGACCAGACGCGTGGCGGTGGTATTGCGGTCTATTATCGTTCAACCCTACGTGCATCAGCAGGGACGTAACTTTAGTCAAAAAAGTGGGGGGTACCAATACCTTGGTCTAAAAGGTGGGGGGTACCAATTTCTTTTCCACTTTAACTTTCCGCATGGTGGCCATTTTGAACATATTCCCTGTCAGTATTCTCATTAATTTTGGCTATCGGTTTACCTGTGTATCTAAGTACTTTCACACTTTGGCGGAGACTGCATTCTCTGGGAAGGCACAATAAAAAAATATTGATTGACATTGCTTAAAAAGTGGGGGGTACAGTACCCCCAGTCCAAAAAGTGGGGGGTACGGGTACCCCTCGTGCCCCCCACAAATTACGCCTATGTGCATCAGTCATCCGGTTGGACATGGAAATCACCACCTTTGAAACCCTATGCCTCAGTTTTCCCTCCTCACATGGTCCGACAACTGTACTAACCATCTACCGTCCTGGATCCATGCCTATTACTGCTAAATTTTTCGAGGAATTTACTTCAGTGCTGGAAAGCATAGCCACCCGTAACAGTCAACTAGTTATACTTGGTGACTTCAACATCCATCTTGAGAAGAACGCCAATGCTTCTGCTGAACAGTTTCTAAATCTTCTTAAGCAATTTGGTCTCGTCCAACATGTGAATTCAACCACTCATCGTCAGGGAGGTATCCTGGATTTAATCATTACCACCGACGTCACTACAGTACACCAGCTTCATGTTCAACCACCAACCATCTCCGATCACTTACTTACTGATTTCCTTCTTCCGTCACTTCATTCACTTCCGATACATACAATCCGAATGGTAGGCGGCTGGAAATCGCTCGACTATGTGGCCTTCAGCAAAGCTATTCATGACTCTGAGCTTTCACGAGAACAATCGCATCTTGATACACTCTCCTTGGACGATCTCTTAAATCTTTACATGGATATCATGTCTCAGCTAATCAACCAAGTGCTCCCGCTTCGGAGAGTTCGCACTCGACATAGACCACTTGCACTATGGTTTGATGACGAGTGTCGTGGACTTCGTCGTCGCACGCGTTGCCTTGAAAGGCGTTATCGACGATCTCGCGACCCTACTGACCATCGTGAGTAGGTGACCCAACTTCGAGCGATACATCGCCTCTATCGTCAGAAGGAGGCTGACCATTGGCAGGGCCTGGTAGAACAACATAAAGACAACCCAAAACGTCTTTGGTCCTCGATCTCCGGCTTACTGGGACAGGGCTGAGGATTAATTCCTAATAGTACCATTAATGTAACTTAACCCACTGGCGCAGTTTGTTATCAAAGAGCACCTTGTTGTTGCAAAACCTACCTTCAGCGAGTCGTATAGCACCTGAAAAAATCAGAAGCACTGTTAGAATCAAGTGGTTCATCTTGATCATTTGTCTGTCTGAAAACTCAACGAAGAAAGAGACTGCGGCGTCTGCAACGTTTTCCAATGGAGTAAGGCGATCAACCTGTGTCAGCAGGAACTGAGCTTGCTGGGAATTTCTTAGCCGAATGTCGACGAGATGCGACCGTCGGGTATAAGAGTCAGTTTGACTGACAGCAACCGTCGGCAGGTAGCAGCACTCTGGCGACGAGTGGTGACGCCTTTGGGTGTCTCAAAAATGTTTTCACCAGATATAATCCATGTCTTGCTAAGATTGAAAAATGACAGCCAGCCGATGCAGCGCTCTCCGACATCATTCCAAAGTTAGCGACTCAGTGCAACGCATTCGTAAGTCCATAAGTTCCTGTGGCGGGGGAGCGAGGGGATGTCCAACAAAAATATTAACGACAGAAGCGAAACTCTCAGTATCGAGACCCTAGTATAGGCTACATAACACAACGGAATCCATGTTCGATAGCTATGCATGCATTTATCAATGTATGAATTTATGCCTATGCATGCATGTAATTCGTATATGTAATTTTAATTCAATCTAATCGTTATTGAGCCGTTGAAAAGTGTATATTGATGGCGCACCAATAGGCCTATCTTTTGGGCAACCTGTTCAATATCATAGCAAAGGCATACCGAACATGTTCGAAATCGGAAACACTATACGGACAATACGTACTCAGCAAAGCGGATATATTCAAGAAGTGCATTTCAGACAAATTGATTCACCCAGAGAAAATATTATTATAATTATTATAATTATTATTATTAATAATATTAGTAGGGCCTACTACTACTACTTCTACTTCTACTAGGCTTACTACTATTATGTTTTATTATTATTATTATTATTATTATTATTATTATTATTATTATTATTATTATTATTATTATTATTATTATTATTATTATTATTATTATTATTATTATTGTTTAGTTAATTTTATAAACGTTTGCCAACTGGATGAATGTTGTTCTGCTTTATTCCGCAGCTCATTCTGTGTCTGTTTCCATGGCTCATGTGTACCACGTGTGCAGACCAGTGATCTCCACGAGAATGAAATAATATTGGCCTAAGCCGGAGTCTTTTGCTGAACTCCATTCATCTCTGTTTTGATCACATGAGAGGTCAACTCATGCGGTATGGCAACTGATTGGTTGGGTCGAGCTTTCTCTGAGACGGTTGCTGTCAAAGCAATTGAGCCATGTTTGGTCAGATGCAAGATAGTGTCGCTTAAAAAATGCCAAATAGTAATAATAACAATAATAATAATAATAATAATAATAATAATAATAATAATAATGATAATAATAATAATAATAATAATAATAATAATAATAATATTAGTAGTAGTAGTAGTAATCATTCATATTCATATGGGGAATTTATATAGCGCCTCTTCAAGTAGTAGTAGTAGTAGTAGTAGTAGTAGTAGTAGTAGTAGTAGTAGTAGTAGTAGTAGTAGTAGTAGTAGTAGTAGTAGTAGTAGTAGTAGTAGTAGTAGTAGTAGTAGTAGTAGTAGTAGTAGTAGTAGTAGTAGTAGTAGTAGTAGTGGTAGTAGTAGTAGTAGTAGTAGTAGTAGTAGTAGTAGTAGTAGTAGTAGTAGTAGTAGTAATAATAATGATAATAATAAGAACAATAACAGTGATGATGATGATGATTATGATGATTTTGATGATGATGATGATGATTATAATGATGATGATGATGGTGATTATGATGATGCTGTTAATAATAATGAGGATGATAATAATAATAATAATGTTTTGGCTGTTCCAGATGGTTCTCTCTTTTTAATTAGTATTTAGGTCGCAAAAGTAACGTTAGAGTGAGAGTTCGATTGCAGTCCATTACTGGAGTTTGAACTCGATCTTCGACTGCAGCATTACGCCACCACGCATAATAGCCTACAGGTCCAGGCGTTGCCTTACAACCACAGAGCGCTCGCCTTCCAACGCAGAGGATACGGGTTCGAGCCTCCCCTATAGTAGGGTGACCATACGTCCCGGATTTCCGGGACATGTCCCGGTTTTATGTGGTGTGTCCCGGTGTCCCGACGACTTGTGTGAAAGAGCAAAATTGTCCCGGTTTCTGAGAAGCTAAAGAAAAAGAAATTGTCAACTTGAATCTTGGAAATTCTGTTCTTTAAATGACAGAACTAATAGTTAATAGGCCTAGTAAATTGTTTGTAACGCAAAACGAAATAGTAACGAAAGAGAAGTTTGTAGTTTAGCCTACATATTATATCTTTAGTAAGTTTAGTTAAAAGGTTATATGAAATATTAAAGCATAAAGTGAAAGTTTTCATATTACAATTTCATTTCAGTACCGGTACGCCTATGACGGGAATGATTTGTGAAAGTGCAGATAATGCGGAAAGTACAGAAAACGCAATGGGAATATTAAAGGTTGTACTGTAGAAAGTTACTGCAGTTATAGGTCCTGTATAAAACTGTTGTGACCATTCTAACACTAGAACCGTCTACTCAGTGTGGGAGTTGCAGAAAGGAAGCTGGGCCGGGGGGGTTGAATATTTTATCTTTTTTTTGCAAATTTATGTCAACGAAATTTGAAAGCATCTGATTTCAACGCTTTCAGTTTTGCAAGTCAGACTCGAATCAAAACCAATTCCGTTGTTGAGTAAACTCAAATGCATATGATACACCATGGAAATGTCTTCTCTTTGTCCGATACTCAGAATCAACTAATGCTAACTCACACTAACACAACTGAGGTGTTGGAAACGTCCCCCCGGAGTGTGCAATGAAGAGTTAACTGTGGAGTCCTAAGAAATAATGGGGGTTGAACCCACTACCCCGACAATTCCCACCCTGTGTCTACTGACTCTACTACTCTAACAGTTTACTTTACTGAGTCTACTCTACTGTAACGGCCTAACGGTACCTAACCCTAACTGAAACCCTACAGCTAACCCTTAATTTAACCCAAATCGCAAAGGCTACTATATTCTAATCTACTCGACTCTACCCACTACTCTACTTTATAATACTCTATCTCAGTCTACTCTATCAGTCTCTCATCTATCTATCAGATTCTATCAATTTCTTCCTTCCTCATGTTCCACGTTTCACATGCATATAGGCCTAGGCTATGCCTACGTGTGGCTGACCCCTCCCCAGCGAGGGACTAATACGAGCCTGAAGGCAAAGAAGAAGTAGGCCTATGCGAAACGTGGTAATAACTCTAAGAATATAAGCCTCTCCCCTCTCCAGTTCCGTAGACGCCTGAAAACTTTCCTTTTTGCCGGTGCCGGCATTGATGCGGGTTGAAAGCGCCGCTGATTTGAGTGGCGCTATATAAGTTTTCGGTTACAATTACAATTACAATTACAAATAGATAGATCATATTAAAATATCGTATTTGGTACGGCAACTATCTATAGTATGCATTCTCATTTGTATTGATCAATTGATTTCTTTTGCCCAGCCGATCAAAGATGCGGAAAAGAGCGTTACAAAAAGTGTCCCGGTTTTTGAAGGCCAATAAATGGTCAACCTACCCTATAGGGATCACGAGAAAGTCCGTCGCCCACTATTGCTCAGCGCCATCTATTATATAGAGGCGCATAATAAATGCATAATTATATTAAAGTGATATAGGTACATGCTAAGTACCCGGTGTAACCATTATGAAATTTTGCATATCTTCTTGATTAAGACGAAATCGCACAAGCTAGACGAAGATGTTTTCATTACATGATCGCTAAGAGCAATCGTGTCTAATTTGATGAATATTTCGGCGCATGGTTAATCGTTTCATAAACAGTGCCGAATTTAGACTTGGTGAGGACAGAGGCGTCTATTCCCCCCTAAGTCATTGGAGCAACTTTCTTTCCCCCTCTTTTTCTCCCATCCCCTTACACACTGACAAATCTCCTCTCCCACTCCCCCATTTCTTGGATGGAGCATTTACTCCACGGTTACTATGGTGTAGATGCCTCTGGGTAAGCATCTAAGCTATATAGCCTAAGATTGGAGGTCCCTCGTTACAAATTGCACCAAAAGGTCTCACAAAACGTGAAAGCTTATCTGCCTTTTGATTATTTAATAGCAAGGCATTTAAAATGAAAAACAATTCAAATTTTTATCAAATGAATGCATTTACTCAGGCGAGATGGAATTTGCTACACAAGCTCTTTAAAAAGGTTATACGGCACATATACAGTTTGAAAAAGCCTTCCAAAATTATAGTTTTTGGCCTCTGTGGATTGTGAGGCTATAAGCTGTAGCTTTTTTTATAGCTCATTAGGCAATCCAAACCTGTTCATAAAACTGTCGAATAAATTTCAATCCATCAACTCAAAGGCTTCTGAGAAGAAAGCCAATATGTTTTAACATCCGATATAAAACGGTCACAAATGGCGAGAGCTAATTCAAATTGATTAGGGGGCTGTTAGTCTAAAAATGCAGAAGATTAAGACAGGGGTGTGTAGTGTTAACGACTTAATTATTCTTAACCTTGTCTTATGAGGGTGGATGGATCACTTCTCTCAGGCCATCTGGTTTTCTTATCGCCAGTGTATTGTCAGTGCACTCATTTTACATATGAGTTCGCTAGGGGGCGAAAGTGGAGCAGAATGTTAGTAACATCTGGCTACTTGGCGGAGAGTTTAACCTCCGACCTCACGGATGATAGTTACGCACGTTAACTACTACGCCCCAGTTCTCTCAGAGTAATCTCTTAATAATCCTGTACGGTTACCATTCTTCATTTGAACACAATGAGTTGTGAACACAATAGCCAGCGTTTGCATGAGGCATATTAGAAAAGTTCACTTACCAGGGTTCGCCAAATCAGTCAACCTTATTTAGGAATTTTATGGTAAAACGTGAACTGAACGATATATACTGCTAATTTATAAGTAATTGGTGTGATGACTTATTCTTATTCAATTAGTTACATTGAGAAATATTTTCCTAATTCCAATTCCATTTAACATTAATCAAATTATTATTTTAAGTTCTCAATTAGCGGAGCAATTAGATTGCTCAATCATAATTAATTCATTTGTAATTTATCTATAGTCTAACCAATTGCTTTTATAGCGCCATTTTTTAATGTCCAAAACATCAGTCAATGGTGGCTTTGAGTAAAATCCGCTCTTCAATCTTATTCACCTCTCTATATAAATATCATAAATATCTACATTTTATTACTATGGTGCAAAGTCATAATTCTTAATAGTGCCGTTTAATGTAACTTAACCCACTGGCGTAAACTTGTCCAAATATGGGAGGGGGACATTTTGGTTATTCATTCTACACTTGTTGCATTGTGTGTAGGGCCTACAGTCCATCTCAATTATTGGGGGGCAGGTGCCTCGGCTACCCCTCCAGAGTCTACGACTATGAATTAACCTAATCTAACTAAAGAATAAAATATTTAAATAATAGGCAGGTTATTTGAATAGAAAAAAACCGTGCAATTAGTTCGTAAAAATAGGGCAAGCACCCGAAATTGGCAGTTAGAATATGACAGTAAGAACACAAGAACTCTAGAAACACGAATGCAGATAGTTCTAAGTAAAAAACAAACAACGATGCCTCCAATTCGAACAGGCACATAATTGCAGAAACTCTTTCTAGCAATCTTCCACTCATTAGTCAATCGCTAGGTACATAAATGCATACAGACATACATCCATACGTACACACGTACGTACATAAACGCATACATACAAACATACATATATACATACATACACACATATACACATGCAAAACATACATAACACAATATATACATTGTAAATATATGCATACATGCACTCATACATGTCATACATACATACATACATACATACATACATACATACATACATACATACATACATACATACATACATACATACATACATACATACATACACACATACATATAATTATACTTATGCACAGTTTGTTATCAAAGAGCACCTTGCTGTTGCAAAACCTACCTTCAGCGAGTCGCATAGCACCTGAAAGAGTCAGAAGCACTGTTAGAATCAAGTGGTTCATCTTGATCGTTTGTCTGTCTGGAAACTCAACGATGAAAGAGACTGTGGCGGCGTCTGCAACGTTTTCCAATGGAAAAAGGCGACCAAACACTATTCAGCTGTGTCAGCAGGAACTGAGCTTGCTGGGAATTTCTTTGCAGAATGTCGACGAGATGCGGCCGTCGGGCATATATAACACCCGTCGGCAGGTAGCAGCACTCTGGCGATGAGTGTCTTTGGGTGTCTCAAAAATGTTTTCACCAGATATAATCCATGTCTTGCTAAGATTGAAAATTGACAGCCAGCCGATGCAGCGCTCTCCGACATCATTCCAAAGTTAGCGACTCAGTGCAACGCATTCGTAAGTCCATAAGTTCCTGTGGGGGGGGGTGTCCAACAAAAATATTAACGACAGAAGCGAAACTCTCAGTATCGAGCCCCTAATATACATAACACAACCGAATCCACGTTCTATAGCTATTCATGCATTTATCTATGTATGAATTTAGGCATGCATGTAATTCGAGTGTGTAATTCTAATTCAATCTAATCGTTGTTGAGCCGTTGCAAAGTGTATATTGATTGCACTACTCTATGTTACCATATAGATAGAGTA
>OY744608.1:27868527-27888527 GCA_963556255.1 Allolobophora icterica | reverse complement strand
ACCCACACTTGGAAATGCCAACTGCAGATTTTGTGTCAGAAAACACACAATTTCAGGCGTCCTAGTGTGTATTATTAATCAGACAATTGTGTGAGCTTCGAAATAAAGGCAAAATTGTAAGTTAATGTGAAAATGTAATGCACTTCGGTTATGTATCTGTGTGATTAGCCTTATTATCTAGGCTGTCTTTTCATACGAAATTAAGCACAACAGTCTATCTCTATGCGGTTGGCATTGAGACATTGTCGTCCAGACATCCTGTTTGGTGCTGTGTGACAGTATTGTGTGTTCTCCGGGCAAGACGCGCATGGATTCACTGACAAAAACAGAATAATAAAGTTTCACATTATAAGGTTGTCACGCCAATACGATACTTATTATGTGTTTACGTTGAGTTGTGTTTACGCTTCAGCTAAAAATCCTACAAAGATCTTAAAGCAACGCTTATTAGAGCGTACAGGTCTATATATAACTGTATTTGTAACTCTCAGTAGTAGTAGTAGTAGTAGTAGTAGTAGTAGTAGTAGTAGTAGTAGTAGTAGTAGTAGTAGTAGTAGCAGCAGCAGCAGCAGCAGCAGCAGCAGCAGCAGCAGCAGTAGTAACAGCAGTACAAGTGCAGAAGTAGTAGAAGTAATAATAATAATAATAATAATAATAATATTAACAGTTAACAGTAATTAATAATAATAATAATAATACTAATATTAACAATAATAAATAATAATAATAACAATAATGATACTAATAATAATAATAATAATAATAATAATAAATCATTAAATCATTATTGTTAAATATAATAATAATGACGGTAATAATAATAATAATAATAATAATAATAATAAATAATAATAATAATAATAATAATAGTAATAATAATGATAATAATAATAATAATTCATTCATTCATTTGAAGATTTATATAGCGCTCCTTCAAGGTAACTACTCAGAGGCGCTCCCGACACCAGCACGTTCATATAAGACAGTTTTCAGATTTGCAAGAAATAGGCCAGAGGTGGCCCCAGGGCACATGCGGAGCTCTAAGGGAAGTCTATTCCAGACTGCCGGGCCCACCACTGAAAGAGCTCGACTTTGCATAGTCGTGGAACGAGCAAATGGAACTAAAAGTACCCCTTTTCCCGATGAGCGGAGGGAACGTCGGCCTTGGGCACCTGAAACTGTGCAGCAAAGCTCACGAAGGTAAGCAGGGGCAGGGCCCTGACAACATCGCCGTACTAAGGCAGCGATCCTATATTCTATGCGTAAGCGCATAGGAAGCCAGTGAAGGACCTCCAGCATATATTTAGAGACTTGGCCATGCTTAGGAATATGCCCAATGAGACGGGCTGCAGAACGCAGAACTCGCTGTAGACACACTATGCGACTAGATGGAAGACCAAAATAAAGCGTTGAGCAGTAATCAAGGCGGGCTGTGACAAAGGAGTGAACCAGTGTAGCAGTGGCACTGGGCGTTAGGGAACGAGTAACAGTGCGAAGCTGGCGCAGTTGGTAGTAGCAGTCCCTACTAAGACGGTGTATTTGTGGAGCAAAAGTAAGCTCCTGATCGAGCCAGACACCAAGATCACGGACAAGAGTTGAGAAGGTATAGTTGGGGAATTCAATTGCAAGAGCAGTGAGGTCAAGTTTAGCGAGTTGCTGTCGCGTGCCTAGCCAAATAAGTTTGGTTTTGGACGGTCTCAAGCGTAGTCGATTTGACGACATCCACGCTTCCAGGGCATCTAAAGTCCCACTCATAACCCGGACTGTTGGAATGGCATTGGTAGAGAGGCAATGCAGGTATGCTTGGACATCGTCAGCATATTGCTGACTCAGAACCGCATGTGCAGCCAGAAGTGTCGAAAGTCCAGAGGTATAGATAATGTATAAAATAGGACCTAGGACGAAGCCTTGGGGCAACCCGTACCGTGCAGGGACCCATGAAGACCTAGTGGTGCCATGGATCACACAGAGGGAACGTTCACAAAGAAATGAGTTTATCCATTCATAAAAGTCTCCAGATAGTCCAAACGAAACACGCAATAATAATAATAATAATAATAATAATAATAATAATAATAATAATAATAATAATAATAATAATAATAATAATAATAAAAATAATAATAATAATAATAATAATAATAATAATAATAATAATAATAATAATAATAATAATGAGACGATTTGTTTAGCGCCTTAGCTCAGCCGAGGTCGCTGTACAATTGTACATGATTCAAAAAGGCAATGGCAGCAATATCACGACTGTTTAATTACTGGAAAATGTCGCTAAATAATCGATGCCCATTTAGAATCAGTTTGACTCACCTTGTCACCTTGTGCTGTCAGCTCGTGGAGCTCTAGCGATCGTCCTGGTGAACACACTCCACCGTCTCCTATTCGATGACAAGTCTCTCAATTCCGCCAAATTCATGCCAGTTACATCTTGTATCTCATCCATCCATCTCCTCCTTGGGCGACCCAGTCTTCTCCTCCCCTCACCGCACGCCAGCATCATTTCCTTCTCCAGACCATCAGATCGCATAACATGTCCAAAGAACCTTAGCTTCATTCTTGTCGCAGTTTGTTTTAACGACTCTTCATTCTCAATTCCAATCTCCTCTCGTATTGATTCGTTCGTTCTTTTCTCAGTCCAAGATATTCTCAGCATCTTCCTCCATATCCACATTTCACAAGCGTTAACCTTATTTTCCATGTTCTTTGTCATTGTCCACGTCTCACAACCGTACAGTACCGTAGGAAAGATTAGTGCTCTCACGAGCCTTTTTTTGTTTCTATGCTCACATGTTTGTCTTTCCATATCTTTTCCAGTCCGGTCATTGCAGCTTTCCCTATAGCAATCCTTCGTTTTATTTCTGGATCACACTTTCCCTCCTTTCCAACCATTGATCCTAGGAATGTGAAGCTTTCTACCACCTCTATTTCCTCTCCGTCTATCTCAAAACTATCCCAATCTGCTGTTGTCATGACCTTTGTCTTCTTTATGTTGAAGTATAAACCAGCTTTTTCACTTTCTCTCCTGACCCTTCTTATCAGTTCTGCCAGATCCTCTTTTCTTTTTGCCATTAATGTTGTGTCATCCGCGTATCTAAGGTTTGACTAAAGCTGCTAAGTGGTAGCAGCAGTTGCGGCACATTGAAGGAGAAGCTCTAGTTCAACGTTTATTATCCAACGTTTGAGGCGACGCATGCAGCTATGGAATCAAAGAGCCCCACAGCCTTATAGACTGCCACTGACTTAAAAACCGAATGGAATGTCGTTCGTTTGTTATTTGGGTTCGAGTTGGCTCTTCAACGATTGCTCACATGAAGCAGGAGTCGAACTTTAGAAAATCAAAATGTTCCACAATATTTTAATATTGTATCCATCTCTCTGAAATAGTTGCTGGCGAATATAATAAAAATACTGTTGTTTCCTAACATTGTTTTGTACACAAAATTTGGATGCTAAAGTATGTAGGCCTATTTGTAGTGTGATATTATAGCCTGTACCAGAAGCCCAAATAACTGATATTCGAAGTTCAAAATTCTAAAATCTAAGTATTATCCCAAAATAACAAGGTACAAATTACATTTTTGCTTGTAATATTGGGTGGGTTCCGTGAGCCAATGAGTGCTTTTCGTAAGGTTCTGTCACCACAAAAAGTTGAAAACCACTGGTTTAAAGGCTGTATCATCATCACGTATATTAAATTTCAAACGCTTGTTCAGATTTTCTACTCATGAGACCTAAATAACAAATAGGCCCGTTTAATCTGCTTCTGCATTCTGAGTTTTGATTGTGACTTACGATAGCCATAGAGTTTGTGTGTTAAGCTGCATTGTTTGTCTTTATACATTCGCTGGGATCCAGCGAGGCTGAGTAGGCGTGTATTCCGTGTGTGTTGCTTACCTTTTTCGCAGTAGTGTCCGCCATAGCGGATGGATGTGTTTGTAGTGCCGGGACAACTACAGAATCTTCCTTTGTCATCGACGGTACAAGTACCACCATTCTGACACGGCGTTGACGTATCTGCGTTGCACTGTCCGCTATCTAGAAATAGATATTCACGGAACAATTAAAACTCCATAACAACAAAGCTATTCTAATCTAGATGAAGGTCTTATAAAGCTACATTTGCTCAAAATATTAATAGGTCGCGGCTTATTGACGTTGTGGACATGACGCAAACAAAAACAGTGATTTAAGCAGTACCGAGCATGGTTAGCGCTGGAGTGGATACCGTACGAGAAACACCATTCGGTCAGTTCATTCCAGAATTATGAATAGACGATTTGAGTTGTTAAAGAAGTTTCCAGCTATGTATTGTATGCGATTCATAGGAAATATGGCTCTAAACCCTACAAGCTTATAAAAGTGATATACGTAGGCCTATGCATGACAGACAACTCTATAAACCAAGAAGGTCAAATCGAAAGAATCGGTCCTCTTAATATTTGTAGCGACTTATATGACTTATATGAGAGATTATATATATATATATATATATATATATATATATATATATATATGTATGTATTACGGTGTCTTTATGATACACAGGATATTTTCAACTCAAAGATGTTTTAACGGCCTGGTCGAATTTCCATGCCACTTCACATGTAAACTCCATATCCGAAATTATATCGTGATAGCTGAATATTTAGAACCTGCGCAAGGCGACCGAAATTAGGAGCCCTGCGATCTTCCTCGTTATGTCCAAAATGTTGATATCACGATGCCTGTTCTTCTTGTTTTCAATCTTCTTCTTAGAGTAATTAATTATTATGTTAAATTAATGTGTTATTTCGCATGTGAGGTGGCAAAATTGACTAGAAAAAAGACCGAAATTTGGTTGATTGGCAGAAAAGAAGATTACTGGGCTAACAACCTACGCAAGGAGAGGTTCTAGATGAGGTGTTTTCACTCAATCGTTTTGCAAGGTCTCAAAATTTGAAACCATTCATTTCAGTGACTTCTAGCCCGTAAATCGATCAGGCCAAGGTGTTGCTCAATTTCCACACACAAAGGATCTGGATGACATCGTGAAAGAAACGGTCGCTGTGGTGCTTCCAATTTGGGAAAGAGCATGGATTCCAACGAAGGCTAAGAATAATTTTTGTGAAAAGCTTAGTAAGGAATGGCAAACCGTCAAGAAATGTATTTTAAGAAAGCCTGAAGCTGAACAGGGAACGCGGGATCTCTTTAATAGTGCGCATCAAGATGCGATGACTACAAGCAAGACAGAAGAGGATCGTCAGTACTGTTCTTGAAAGTACAGCGTGAGAAAGGACAAGGTTTCGATCAAAATTTGAAACCCTTACTATTCACTAGGACGGCAAGATCATGCCAGATGTTACAGAAACTGGCCTTCCAATAATGGTATCTGGTAAGTATGTGAACAAGCTATTGGCCATTCCCAGACTGCAGTCTGGGACTGCTGCTATGACGGCAGATGAGTGTTTGGCCGAGATCAGAAGTTGGGATTTGGAAGACTGGATCGTATTCTTGTGTTTCGACACAACGGCGAGTAAACAGGTTGCAAGGGCGGAGTATGTGCATCAATCTGGAAACGGAATTAGGAATGGACCTCTTGAACCTTGCCTGTCGATCTTATGTTTTTGAAATTGCTCTAGATGAGGTGTTTTCAGTGTATCGTTTTAGAAGGTCTCAAAATTTGAAACCATTCATTTCAGTGACTTCTAGCCCGTAAATCGATCAGGCCATGTATCGCACAGCAATGGAGGACAAAAACGCAGCACAGCTTGGCCAAGAAATGCGAGAAAATGTAATCTCCTTCACAATGCAGTAACTGAATGCTGAACACCACATAGACGACTGTGATAAGCTACTAGAACTAACAGTCTTTTCGTAGGAGGAATTTTACGGAAAGGAATAAAGTTCAGTTACCCAAAGACATTTCACCGCGTGCGTGAGATGGCATAGGACAACTTATGTGAAGTAGGCCTACTGGTTCACCTGTACGTCACTCAATGAAGGCACAAGGAACCATCTTCATTCTTGAAGACAATCCATATTTATCCAAATAAGGAAGTCTCACAGGTCGCCATAACAGCATTTTCCCGACACATTTCGTATTTTGTCGGAGACTTTGGTTGGCCTCAGCCTTTTCGACGATTCAGTCACCGTAGACGAAAAACAGCGCATGGTCTCAGCATGCACAACAATCAGGGATCCGACGAACCTCCAAAGAGACTTCCTCCCATACATTATCCACCTACAAAGCACTGCCCCATTTCTTCACTACTTCTACCAAAAAACATTTCCAGATCCTTAGATTGTATTATTGGATGACGCTTTCCTTGATCAAGACAGGCAACAATGGGAGTCAGATCAAGCAAACAGTGAGGCAAAATACATCATATCCGTCCTAAGAGTGACGAACGATGTGGCGGAGACAGGAGTGGTTCCTATGCAGTCCTTCAATGAAACTCTGGTCAGAAATTAGGAAGAGTAGCAATTTTGTTCTTCGAATGGTCGAAAATCATCCAAAACAAATTCTCAAAAGCATTAAATGGAATAAATACCGGGAAATGACAACTAACTCAAGATTCTTCGTTTACTTTGCCTGATTCTTTTTGTTGAAGTGTTGAGATTGTTTGGATCTTTGAAAATTACAATGTATCACATTGTTTTCTAAGTGATAATTATTCCCGAGCTTTGCGCAGGTTCTAAATCGATTACGATTTTAATATAATTTGGCACATGTTAATGCCTCTCAAGTTGGAACATGAAAACACCCTGGCCGATATTAATTTTGAAACTTCAAATTTAAGACACACCCTAATTATATATATACATATATATATATACACATACATATAGTCATCTGTGTATATATATAAAAAAAGCACAATACTAATGGTTAATTTCTGTTTTAAAGCTAGCTGTTGACAATCCATTTGAAAGAAATTAATGTTATGTCCTACTCATATTGATATGAGATATGAAGGTTTCTCCGCAGTCGGCCTGTTTAGGCACATAAGGACAGTGCAGGAAGGTAATTCAAATTCCAAATCAATATTCTTTTATTGTTCACCAATCTTTAGGCTATTACACAATTTACATGACAAAGCGAACTTGAAGTTACATGCAATCAGTGACAAAAGGAAAACCCAAAGGAACGAAACCATTCAGCTGTCAGGGTCGTCTAATTACACAAGCTATATCAGACCAATGAAGTGGCGCTTAACAATGCAATACAGAATTTATTCCTAATAACATCTTTAGCATAATAATCATGAACATTCGGTAGGCTTAGTAATTATACATTATACAGAATTCCTATTTTTGTACTGAATAATCTAGAACGTTTAATTGGCTGTTTAATTTACTGATATACATAAACTGAATACATCTTATGCGTATTAGTTTTAAAAGTTTGATAGATTATATAATAGCAGATACTTAAAAGCAGTGCTTTTCTTCAGCCGGAACGCGCCGGAACGGCGTTCCGGCACCTTTTTTCAGGTACTAAAAAATATTTTTACAATTTTAATAATAAAAACAATAATTTTGTTATTTTAATTTAATTTCAATGTTTTGACATGTTTTCAGTGTTTATTGGGACCCCTCACAACCACCAATCCTGTATTTCTCGAGATTTTAGCCCGCCCATAATTATTCCGTTCCGGAACCTATTGTTCCGTTCCGGAACCTTTCTTTCCAGAAAAAAAGCACTGCTTAAAAGTGTCTCCTTTTATACAACTTCCAGAACTTTGACTAGATTTCGGTTTCTAGGGAATAACCAAAAGACGAGGATATGCCAATAAGAATATTGTATTGTATTGTATTGTACTGTATTCGGACATTGATAAAGCGCTTCTATCGGGAAAGCCATTCAGAAGAGCTCCCAGTTCGTGAGACCTCGAGATAAAAAGCAAGTTTTAAAAAGGTAAAAGGGGAAGAACCGTTTACCTGAGAGAATAGAAGAACGAACGGACGGAGTAAGCTCATCCCAAAGCGCCAATGGAAGCAAACTATTACAATACATTACAAATGACATTTTATAATTTCCTTCTTACAAAGTTCAGAAGTGCATGCCCTCGGCTTAACCACGAGAAACTATAATACTTGCTTGTGCCGACATCATGTAGTTTTACAGAAGTGCATGTAGCTCATACCCCACTGGCACTGAAACCCACGGTATCCAGGTCGACACGTGCAGTAGTAACTCCAGCTGTAAACTCCATCAAACGTTTCACAAGTTCCACCGTTCTTGCACGGATTCGAATTGCACACCTCGGCTGGAACCAGATAATCATAGAAAATAGATTCACTGTCAGCCAGCCATCTTTTCGCATCCCTTTGCACTCAGTGGTCGTCTGTCCATCCTACACACCTCCCTCTCTCAGTCTCATTTTAGGACAGAACTTTGACTAGATTTCGGTTTCTAGGGAATAACCAAAAGACGAGGATATGCCAATAAAAAATATTGTATTGTATTATATTGTATTGTATTGTACTGTATTCGGACATTGATAAAGCGCTTCTATCGGGAAAGCCATTCAGAAGCGCTCCCAGTTCGTGAGACCTCGAAAGAAAAGGCAAGTTTTAAAAAGGTAAAAGGGGAAGAGCCGTTTACGTGAGAGAATGGAAGAACGAACAGACGGAGGAAGCTCATTCCAAAGCGCCAATGGAAGCAAATTATTACGATACCGTAAAACGGGGTGACTTTGGCTGGCTGGGTGACTTTGGCCCAAATTGAAAAATTAGTTTGTAACCTTCTGGCCTTCCGTAGTTATCACGTGATTTCGACTTCATTTCCCAATAACAATCGGTAAACATGTAGCGAATTAGTGTATCAAAATTTGGTTTATTTCATTGTAAAATTTGTTGAAATTTTCCCGAAATGTTTGTAAGCCTACAAAATTCAACTTTGAAGATGTGCAAACTTATTTTTCTGTGAGTAAGACCGTTAATAATACCGTGGATGATAATAACACTTCAATGTACATTGTAGTGGCATGTGTATGGCGCACCGTTTGCTCCATGATGTCATCAATAAGTACTTTATAAGTGCAAGCAAAGTTTTTGGGGTGACTTTGACCACAGTATGGGTTCACTTTGACCCACATTTAAAGTACGGTACTCCTGGCGATATTTATATAATTTCTATTTTAAAATTAATGTATTTGCTAAAATTTCACCTTGGCCATATTCTAAAGTACTAGCGATGTTTATATAATGTTTATTTTAAAATTAATTAATGTATTTGCTAAAATTTAACTTTTCAGGACATTTTGACTGGTCGGAGCATACGGTACCAATTCGTTCTAGCCATGCCAGTACCGGTATGGTACCACTGTCACTTAGTGTTAGTTTTAAGTTTAGATATTTTTTAAAACACATTCTGCAGGCCAAAGTGACCCCAGTAACAGGTTTACTTTGTCTAATAACTGAAAAACTATTGTGTGACAAAGTCACCCCACCTGATGAGGTGACTTTGGCCCACCCCAAAAGTTAAAAAAAGTGTTGAACTGTTATTACCCAAAAAAGTTTGTTTTATACGTTTTCTCTTTAACCCTATGCACAATAAATCTAATTGTTAAGTCAACCATATTCAGTCACATTATCGTTTTATTATTAAAACAAGTTCAAAAAAGGCCAGTTTTACGGTACATTACAAATGAAATTTTTTAATTTCCTTCTTACAAAGTTCAGAAGTGCATGCCCTCGGTTTAACCACGAGAAACTATAATACTTGCTTGTGCCGACATCATGTAGTTTAACAGAAGTGTATGTAGTTCTTACCCCACTGGCACTGAGTCCCACGGTATCCAGGGCGACATCTGCAGTAGTAACCCCAGCTGTAATCGTAATCAGGCGTTTGACAAGTTCCACCGTTATTGCACGGATTCGGATTGCACACGTCGGCTGGAACCACACAATCATAGAAAATAGATTCATTGTCAGCCTGCAGCCATCTTTTCGCATCCCTTTTCACTCAGTGGTCGTCTGTCCATCCTACACACCTCCCTCTTTCAGTCTCATTTTAGGACAGATGTGAAGCAATCAGCTATACAAGAGAGGTACAAGGTAAAACAGGTGAATGTAATTCAAACAAACTTAATAATAAAATCTACAATTGTTTTAAACTAATCATCGTCATCTAGCCCATATTTCACTACAGAGTTGACAAACGATTGGGACAGTGGCGTAGCTATCAAAATTATGTGCAGGGGGTGCAAGGCAACCAGGCCCACGACCTTCAGGGGCCCAAAGAGACATCAGACAATTTTTTATAACCATAGTTGAAAGTTTCATTTTTACAATTAATCTAATTCGCATTGTTGCTTATTTGGTGACAGATCTAGTAGCTGTGATGTTCGAATGTTTTGACAGTAGACACACCTGCATTACTTCCTTACTTTACTGCTTTAGCATAGCCAGCTGCCAGTTCACTTTACCTTGTTTTTGCGTCTCGAGTCACGATGGTCACTTTGCATAATGTCTTCAGAGTTTATGTGAGTGAACGAAATAACTACTTTTGGTTACTGATTGGTTATTTACTGATAGCCAGCTGCCAGACACCGTTTTGAACTCTTTTTACCTTGCGTTTGCGTCTCGAGTCATTACAGTCACATTGCATAATGTCTTCAGAGTTTATGTGAATGAACGGAATAACCAATTTTGGTAATTCTTTGTTGATTTTTCTGTATTATAGCGAAATTATACGCAATTTTATGACTGTGACCTATGACCCTGATTTAGACATTAAGCCTATGTGGCAGACGTCATACACATGGGTCCATGACAATATTGGTAAGAACGCAAGGCTACAAGCCTTACATGACAAAACAGGGGCCCATACGGGACCCTCTGCACCTGGGCCCATAAAAAGCTAGCTACGCCACTGAATTGGGCCAATGCTGGACTTTGGATTTGGACATGATTGTATGTAATACATCAGCGACCCATCACCAAACGGCTGATCATGTGCCACAAGGCCATTCTCATACTACAAAAAAATCATAAACGTGTGATGTGACGAACGTGACTCATTATGTGACTCTTCATGTGACTCATTATGTGACTCATTATGTGATTCATTTGTGACTCATTATGTTACGTATTATGTCCTGTGAATTTATCAACGGTGCTGCAGTTTAGTCACATCCCACACGTCAGATTGCAGATTTAAAAAAAATTAATTGTAAAATTATTGTACCCGAACACTTACATACTCTATATTCACTCAGATC
Source organism: Allolobophora icterica (assembly GCA_963556255.1). Lineage (NCBI taxonomy): Eukaryota > Metazoa > Annelida > Clitellata > Crassiclitellata > Lumbricidae > Allolobophora > Allolobophora icterica. Next base: position 27,877,305 of record OY744608.1, on the reverse strand, counting down.
GGAGGCGCTCTCAACCCGCATCAGTGCCTGCACCGGCAAAACGGAAAGTTTTCAGAAGTTTACGGAACTGGAGAGGAGAGAGCAAGAGCCGGAGAGACAAGGGAAGACAGTTCCAAACGGAAGGACCAACATAGGCAAAGCTCTTGGATTGTTCCGTGGAAGAGCGCATACGAGGGACAGCTATAAGGTCACGGGCCGAAGATCGCCAGGAGACTCTGGCAGGCAAGGAGGCAACCAGGTTGCAATAATTCATTAAGTAAGATCCAGTGAGGTTGTTGCGTATGAGGGTGAGGCTTCAGTCTGTTGCTAATTTAAACATAGACGCTAAGACTAGAATATGTTCTCTCCCTGCTATAACAGATCATTTTCGCTTGTCTAAACGCTTTTAGGCCCACAAATAAAATTATTTTTCTTCAGCTGCTGGAATATTGTATATATATATATATATATATATATATATATATATATATATATATATATATATATATATATATATATATATACTGTTATCAACTCAGTTATCATCGCGTCACCTACATGAGCAACAAAACTAACAGTAGGCCTATAATATGCAAAACAGGAAACGCGCATGCTACTTTTCAGTGCTGGTTGTGTATAGAATATATTAATCATACTATCAACTTACATAATAACCGTTGTACGTCTGTCCCGTAAACAAACACTATTGTGACGTCACTATACTGCCGCCTTGGCGACGGTTGTCTTGACGGTTGTCTTGACGACGGCTATAGGCCTCTAATATGACGTTATTAATAACTAGCTGTAAACCCGTGAAAAATCACGGTATATAAAAAACAATTATTATTGCAGTGATAACAATAACGTCATCAATCAATCAATCAATCAATCATAAAATTTATATAGCGCCTCTTCAAGAGTTCTACTCAGAGGCGCTCCCGAGCCAGGCCTGATCATAGAGAAAAGTCTTCAATAGGGTGTAGAAGGAAGACGAGTGTGTACGAGGAGATAGGCGAGGAAAGATGGCAAGTCATTCCACACTGTTGGACCAACAACAGAAAATGCTCGACGCTGCATTGTAGCAGTGCGGGCAAATGGAACCAGAAAGTCACCCCGAGTAGAGGAACGAAGAGCTGAGCGACCCGTAAAGGAGGAAGAGAGAGTAAAGATGGAGCATAAGTAGCGAGGAGCTGTGCCCAAGACGCTTTGCCAGACAAGAGAGCAGAGCCGATACAGGATACGCTGCCGGAGAGGGAGCCAGTGTAGAATATGATACATGTAGGAGGATACGCTACCATAGCGAGGAATGGAACCAACAAGGCGAGCCGCAGACCGTAAGACCCTCTCAAGAGTGGACAACCGGACTTGAGGAAGACCAATGTAAAGGGAAGAACAGTAGTCTAGACGAGAACAAACGAAGGCGTGAATAAGAGTAGAAGCAGCAGATGTTGAGAGAGAGCGAGCAACGACCCTAAGCTGACGGAGATGGTAAAAGCAGGAGCGAGACAAGGAGGAAAGGTGCTTAGTAAATGTTAATTCCTGATCAATGATGACACCGAGGTCTCGTACGGAGGTAGAGAATGACATTAGAGGGAATTCAGCTGCGAAAGAGTTCAGATCAAGTTTTGCCAGCTGCTGGCGGGTACCCAGCCATATGAACTGGGTCTTAAGAGGATTAAGTCTCAGGCGATTGGAAGAAAGCCAGGCAGACAGAGTCATATTATAGGCCTATAGCCGTCGTCAAGACAACCGTCAAGACAACTGTCGCCAAGGCGGCAGTATAGTGACGTCACAATAGTGTTTGTTTACGGGACAGACAGACAGACAGACGTACAACGGTTATTATGTAAGTTGATTGTTTTTTATATACCGTGATTTTTCACGGGTTTACAGCTAGTAAATAACTAATTATAGATGTTCTTTGTATTTACATTAGTTTTTCTGATTTTATCTCAATGTAGGCGCTCTTGATTGTTTTTCTGCAATTGAGTTGTTCTACATAGTTCTTAGCAGATCTGTAGTGTTATGAAAATGGCGACAGTTTCATTAACATGAAAAGAATATTTATATTTTAGTTACTGATAGTGCGACGTTTTTCGTTATCCATAAATATGACAACGCTTCAAGTACGTGACTGTAATTCCGACTGTCACAGAAATAGTTAATTATTACTTCTTTGTTATTAGATCTTTGAGTGCCTACTACTTGCCCTAAGGAGAATATTATGTGACCGATTAAAGCCTGCTTCTATTTTAGATAATCCGGCAAATACAGACGCAGAGGTCAAACACCAAGAGACCAACGACGAAATAATTAACACATATCAGTAATACATACACACATACACATACACACATAAATACAAACATATACATATGAATGCATGGACGTATGTAGATATGTTCGAACATACACATATACATATACATGTACGTATTTAGACAGGACATACAGTACATATATAAACACATACATACATCAATACACAAATACATAGTTACATGCATACAGACAGACATACATAGAATGACGTATATACAATTATACATACACACGTATGTACCTACGTAGGTACATCATGCATGCATACACACATACATACACTCTGACATGCGTACACACCTACATGAATACATACAGACATACATATGCACATGTTTATACGAGTGATGAGTTATTAGAACATCCAGAGGATCATCGTTTATTGAATTAGAATATAAGAAGAATATGAAGACGATGAAGATGATGATGTTGATTATGAAGATAATGAAAAGGAGGAGAAGAGGAAGAACTGTTTCTTTAGTCATCCACAATAGAAGCTATACGTATGAAATCTTAACAAAGTCCTTTTCTTAGCCTCGGCATATGAGGACGGTTGTTCAGTTCTCTCCATCGTCACTTTATATCTTTACTGACAGCTTCATATGATCAGTTAACTCATTTTTGTCTTAGTTCGCTAGGTGTCGCAGTAAATGGAAAGTTTTGAAACGTCCAATAGACCCCGTGCATCTCTTTAGTGTAGCCTGTAGGCTATAAACTAAAGACTAATTAATTCTTTAATTAATTATATAGCTAAATTTATAATTAATTGGTGTGATAACTTATCTTATTCAATTAGTTATATAACTTATATTGAGAAATATTTTCCTAATTCTAATTCCATTTAACATTAATCAAGTTATTATTTTAAGTTCTCAATTAGCGGAGCAATTAGATTGCTCAATTATAATTAATTCATTTGTAATTTATCTATAGCCTAACCAATTACTTTTATGGCGCCATTTCTAATGTCCATAACATCAGTCGATGGTGGCTTTGAGTAAAATCCGCTCTTCAAACTTATTCACCTCTCTATATAAATATCATAAATATCTACATTTTATTACTATGGTGCAAAGTCATAATTCTTAATAGTGCCGTTTAATGTAACTTAACCCACTGGCGTAAACTTGTCCAAATATGTGACGGGGACATTTGGTTATTCATTCTACACTTGTTGCATTAGGTGTACAATCCATCTCAATTATTGGGGGGGGAGGTGCCTCGGCTACCCCTTCAGAGTCTACGACTATGAATTAACCTATTCTAACTATAGAATAAATTATTTAAATAATAGGCAGGTTATTTGAATAGAATAAAAACGGTACAATTAGTTCATAAGATTAGGGCAGGCACCCGAAATTGGCAGTTAGAATATGGCAGTAAGAACACAAGAACTCTCGAAACACGAATACAGATAGTTCTAAGTAAAAAAACCAACGATGCTTCCCATTCGAACAGGCACATAATTGCAGAAACTCTTTCTAGCAATCTTCTGCTCATTACTCAATCGCTAGGTACATAAATGCACACATACATACATCCATACGTGCATACGTACGTACATAAATGCATACATACAAACATACATATATACATACACACACATATACACATGCAAAACATACATAACATACGTATATACATTGTAAATATATGCATACATACACTCATAAATATATACGTACATACATACATACATACATACATACATACATACATACATACATACATACATACATACATACATACATACATACATACATACATATATACTTAATGCACAGTTTGTTATTTAAGAGCACCTTGTTGTTGCAAAGCCTACCTTCAGCGAGTCGTATAGCACCTGAAAAAGTCAGAAGCACTGTTAGCAGCAAGTGGTTCATCTTGATCATTTGTCTGTCTGAAACGCAACGAAGAAAGAGACTGCGGCGGCGTCTGCAACGTTTTCCAATGGAAAAGGGCGACCAACCACTATCCAGCTGTGTCAGCAGGAACTGAGCTTGCTGGGAATTTCTTTGCAGAATGTCGACGAGATGCGAACGTCGAGTATAAGAGTCAGATTGACTTGCACCAACCGTCGGCAGGTAGCAGCACTCTGGCGATGCCTGGTGACGTCTTTGGGTGTCTCAAAATTGTTTCCATCAGATATTATCCATGTCTTGCTAAGATTGAAAATTGACAGCCAGCCGATGCAGCGCTCTCCGACATCATTCCTAAGTTAGCGACTCAGTGCAACGCATTTGTAAGTCCATAAGTTCCTGTCGGGGGTCCAACAAAAAATATTAGCGACAAAAGCGAAACTCTCAGTATCGAGCCCCTATACACAACCGAAACCATGTTCGATAGCTAGCATAATGATAATGATGATGATGTTAATAATAATAATAATAATAATAATAATAATAATAATAATAATAATAATAATAATAATAATAATAATAATAATAATAATAATTATAATAATAATAATAATAATAATAATAATAATAATAATAATAATAATAATAATAATAATAATAATAATGGTGATAATAATAGCTAGCATTGATCTATGTATGAATTTAGCCCAATGCATGCATGTAATTCGTGTGTGTAATTCTAATTCAATCTAATCGTTGTTGCGCTCTTGAAAAGTGTATAATGTTGGCGCACCAATATCTCTTGGGCAACCTGGTCAATATTATAGCAAATGCATACACGGTCGAAATTGGAAACACAATACGTAGCCTACAATACGTACTCAGCAAAGCGGATATATTCGTGAAGTGCATTTCAGACAAATTGATTCACCCAGAGAAAATATTATCATTATTATAATTATTATTATTATTATTAATACTAGTACTACAACTACTTCTACTACTACTACTGTTATTATTATTATATTTTAAACAATTTTATAAACATTTGTCTACTGGATGAATGTTGTTCTGCTGTATTCTGCAACTCATTCTGTGTCTGTTTCCATGGCTCATGTGTACCATGTGTGCAGACCAGTGACCTCCACGAGAACAAAATAATATTAAGCCGGAGTCTGTTTGGGTCTATCTTCCTCTTAGACGGTTACTGTCAAAGCAATCGAGTTATGAATATATGATTGGTCAGATGCAAGATAGTGGCGCTTAAAAAATGCGCAATAATAATAATAATACTAATATACTAATATTATATATAATACTAATATAGGCCTACTAATATTATATATAATACTATTATTTATTATTATTATTATTTCGAGGCACATTTGCACAGTTAATCGTGGACGATGACCGCTAAACTCTGGAACTTAACTCTTCTAAGGCAGTTTCAAAGTGTCTGAGGGATCATTTTAAATAGTAAAATTTGTTTATAATAATACTAATAATAATAATTTTTTTACAATAGGCCTAGTTAATATTGAAGTCCCTGAGGGATCCTGCATACCTCGGGGCAAAAAAAATAGTAATAATAATAATTATAACAGTAGTAGTAGTAGTATTCATATAGCATATAGCGCCTTTTCCAGTAGTAGTAGTAGTAGTAGTAGTAGTAGTAGTAGTAGTAGTAGTAGTAGTAGTAGTAGTAGTAGTAGTAGTAGTAGTAGTAGTAGTAGTAGTAGTAGTATTAGTAGTAGTAGTAGCAGTAGTAGCAGTAGTTGTGGTAGCAGTAGTACTAGTAGTAGTAGTTGTAGTAGTAGTGGTAGTATTAGTAGTAGTAGTAGTAGTAGTAGTAGTAGTAGTAGTAGTAGTAGTAGTAGTAGTAGTAGTAGTAGTAGCAGTGGTAGTAGCAGTGGTAGTAGTAGTAGCAGCAGTAGCAGTTGTAACAGTAATAATAATACTAATAATAATAACAATAACAATGATGATGATGATGATGATGATGATGATGATGATGATGATGATGATGATGATGATGATGATGATGATGATGATGATGATGATGATGATGATGATGATGATGATGATGATGATGTTAATAATAATAATAGTGGTGATAATAATAATAATAATAATAATAATATTTTGTCCGTTCCAGATGTTTCTCTCTTTTTAATTAGTATTTAGGTCGCAAAAGTAACGTTAGAGTGAGAGTTTGAACTCGATCTTTGACTGCAGCATTATACTGTCTCGCATTACAGCCTACTGGTCTAGGCAATGCCTTACAACCACATAGCGCTCGCCTTGCAACGCGAAGAGTGCGGATTTGAGCCTCCCGGGAGACGGTTAATGTGTAGGGATCACGAGAAACCCACGCCCACTATTGTTCAGCGCCATCTATTAGATAGTGGCGCATAATAAATGCATAATTATATTAAAATAACAATAACTTATGTACATACTAAGTACCCGGTGTAACCATCATGAAATTTTGCATATCTTCTTGATTAAGACGAAATCGCACAAGCTAGACGAAGATGTTTTCAGCACATGCTCGCTAAGAGCAAATCTTGTCTAATTTGATGAATATTTCGGCGCATGGTTAAACGTCTATGAACAGCAATCGAGTGATTTTTGGTTATATGCCGGATTTAGACTTGGTGAGGCTCTAAGCTATACAGCCTAAGGTCCCTTGTTAAAAATTACATCAGAAGGTCTTACAGAACTTGAAAGCATGTATGCCTTTGCTTTTGATTATTAAATAGCAAGGCATTTAAAGTGAAACACAATTCAAAATATTTTCAAATGAATGCATTTACTCAGGCGAGATGGAATTTGCTACATTTACCATTTAAAAGATTATACATTATATATTGCCCTATTGTATGTATATATATGTATATATATATATATATATATATATATATATTGCCCTATATATCCCAAGTTGCCCATCCCTTATCGGAAATTATAAATTGTTCCTTAACACATGGGATTGTCCCCGATCTACTAAAAGAGGCTAAGGTTGTACCAATCTTCAAGAAAGGAAATAGACAGCAACTTTCTAATTATAGGCCCATCTCTGTACTCCCATTCTTCGCCAAGTTCTTAGAAAAGATTATGCATTCGAGGCTCAACGCGTATATATCAAAGAAAAATTTGATCCACCCATCTCATCACGGATTCCAGGCAGGACACTCCACGTTTATGCCATTACTGGAGATGAAAGACAATATCTCTCAAGCAACAGACGCCAATGACTACTCTGTGGGTATATTCATTGATCTGGCTGAATCGTTCGACACGGTAGATCATAAAATACTACTAAATAAGTTAGAAAACTATGGCATTCGAGGAACTCAATTAAAATGGTTTAGAAGTTGTTTGGAAGGTCGAATTCAGAGAGTCTGCTGTAACGGCGCTTTATCAAGTTCTGGCTATGTTACCTCGGGAGTTCCCCAAGGGTCGAATCTGGGACCACTCCTCTTCTTGATTTATATAAACGACCTAGCTAATGTCTCATCTGCACTCTATCTCGTATTGTTTGCCGATGATACGAGCATATTTTTCACACACAGTTCATGGACATCCCTTGTAGAAATAATAAATAAGGAATTATCTAAAGTAAAAAAGTGGTTAATAGCTAATAAATTAACTCTCAACATAGATAAAACAAATCTTATAGTTTTTAAGTCGCACAGGAAAATAAAACCGGCAGTAGGAACCATATCGTTGGACGGAGTCCCAATTGCTGAAGTTGACTCTATAAAATTCTTGGGTGTTCACATTGACAATCATCTCACTTGGAAAGCACACATCAATTACATTGCCTCAAAAGTTTCAAAGAACATCGGAATCAACTCAAGAGTGGCACGAGTACTACCTAGGGAAATCAGATTGAACTTGTACTACTCCTTGATTTTTCCATACCTAAGTTATTGCAATCTCGTGTGGGCTTCAAATTATGAATCCCGCCTCCACAGGTTATGTGTACTTCAAAAGAAAGCGATAAGAATGATTATGGGGGCACCATCAACACGTCACTCACTGAAAATCTTTAAGGAACTCAAGATACTTGAGCTAAAGCAGATTCGGATCCTCCAAATTGATGTATTATTTTATATGTATTATGTACGTACAAAACCTTTTACCGAATACATTTGCTGGGTACTTCACGCTTACCTCCACGTTACGCGATCATTTAACTAGAAGCGCTTCTTTATATCGCCCAATCAAAGCGCGCACCAATAACAGACTGTTTACACTAAAAGTTACCGGTCCATCAGTATGGAACGCATTGCCAATGGAAATCAAATCATCAAATGATAAATACGAGTTCAAAAAAAGGTTACGTCATTTTCTTGTATCCACCGACACAGCATCATAGGATGCTTTATCTATCATGATTGCCTTGAAGTAACTCTTGTTAGCGGACGTCACACTGGAGACGGGAGTTGTAGTTAAGGATAATTAAGTTTTAAAACTAGCTAAACAATCTCCTCTATTTGCGTTGGTAAATTCTTTGCTACTGTAACGCATGAGAGGATGATCACTAACCCTATTGCATCAAACTGACTAGATACATGTGCATGCGGTATCCCCATCTTAGTGAGACTCTCAT
>OY744608.1:27851027-27863527 GCA_963556255.1 Allolobophora icterica | reverse complement strand
CAAACAACCAATTTACAGCGAGGATTCGTGTACAATTAGTTCGTTACATGTTTCCAGCGAAATTATGCACAGAATTGATACCAAAATAGTCATTGGTGGCAAGGGTGATCCCTTGCCACCAATACTACTCCCGCTAGTAGGGGCACCCATAAAAAGCTAATACCAATCCAGATTAGATGGCTAATCGGGAAAAAGAAAAGAAAAAGCAAAAATCTCCCTCTGTAATTCATATACGGTTCAGACCTCAACAGAAAACAAGGTATGCAGGAGGAGGAGACTTGCACAGTAATCTAACCTAACTATAGCCTTAACTAGGAATTCTTAATCAGGCGACTCTAGGGCCAGGCTCCGCTGCAGTCTCATAATCGGATTTGTCAAGGGTTAAGGTAAATGCTATCGGTCACCAGTGATGGCAATAGTAAACTAAGAAGTCTCTAACTTTTAGTTTAGCTAACAAAAATTTAGTTAAGGGTGAATTTTAACTAAAAAAATAGTTTAGTTAAAACCATAGTTTAACTAAAAAATTTTAGTTGCCAACTAAAATGAGCTTACTTTCCTGCCGCAGCTTCGTCGCTTAACCCGCGACTGCTTTTATCAACTGCGCCAGCTCCGTACCATTGCTCGTGCTCTATCTCCATCTGTAATTTCCACCCTGGTCCATGCCTTCATCACAGCCCGGGTAGACTATTGCTCCTCTCTCTATATTGGCCTGCCTGCGGTGCGCTTGGCCTGCCTTCAGCGCGTCATGCGTGCTGCTGCCCGACTCATTGGTCGGCTGTCCAAGTTTGACCACGTGTCTGACTTCATGTTTTGTGACCTACATTGGTTACCTGTTGCTCTGCGCATCCAGTATCGGATTGCCTCCTTGGTCTGGCGCTGCCAGTTGGGTCTTGCTCCGACCTATCTTAGGTCCCTCTGCCAACCTGTCAGCGAGACCCGCGGCCGACTACTTCGTTCTGCAGAGAGGGGGAACTCGCGGTCCCATTTGCTCGTACTGCAACTATGCAAAATCGAGCCTTTCTGGTGGTTGGCCCAGCGGTATGGAATGCCTTACCACTGGCGCTGCGTCTCCTTCCTAAAATTCAGTCTGAGTATTTCTATACTGCCTTAAAAACTGCTTTGTTCGTTCGTGCTGGAGTCGGGAGCGCCTCTGAGTAGCCCCCTTGAAGGGGCGCTATATAAATGCTCAAATGAATGAATGAATGAATGAATGAACTAAAAAAATCAGCAATATGCAACTATTTATCCACAATGAACATTGAACACTGTAAAAAAACCATTTTAACACTGCATGGGTTTAGCATTAACAGCCTGTGTTTTCGAATTCATACACTACTTACAGTACGCCTGTAACTGTATGCTAGAACAGTACACATTGCACAGTTTGAAGTTGAAATTGTCATTGATGCTGTGCATTATTACAGTTCACTTAACCTCTGTTCCTGTGAAAATGTTTGTCGTAAAAAGTTGGAAAAAGTTGGAAAGGGTGTAACTACTTTTTTTAGTTTTGTTAACTAATTTCCAAAATCAGTTGCCAACTTTAGTCAAACTATTTAATTTTAGTTGGAAAACAGTTTCAGTTTAACTTTAAAAAAATAGTTTATTGCCCATCACTGTCGGTCATACACTATTAATAAGGGGAGATCAAGATTCAATTAGAAATGCAAGTAGTCGACAATATAGTGCAGGATGATCATTCAAATTAAAAATCAAAGCTCTTTGTTGTTCTCCAATCTTTAAACTATTGCACGATTTACATGATAAAGGGAACTTTAAGTTAAATGCAATCAGTGACAAAAGGAAAACCCAAGGGAACGAACACGTTCAGCTGTCAGGGTCGCCTAATTACACAAACTATATCAGACCAATGAAGTGGCACTTAACAATGCAATACAGAATTTATTCCTAATAACATCCTTAGTATAATAATCATGAACGTTCTGTAGGCTTAGTAAATATACATATACAGAATTCTATTTTTATTGAACAATCTAGAACGTTTTTTGGCTATTTAATTTATTGATATACATAAACTTAGTACAACTTATTCATATTAATCTAAAATGTTAGATAGATTATGTAATTGCAGACACTTACAAATATTTTTATGCAACTTCCAGAACTTTGACTAGATTTCGGTCTTTGGGGAATAACCAAAAGACGAGGATATGTATTGTATTGTATTGTATTGTACTGTATTCGAACATTTATAAATCGCTTCTAGCTGGAAAGTCATTTAGAATCGCTCCCAGTGCGAGAGACCTCGACAGAAAAAGTGAGTTTTAAGAAAGGTAAGAGAGGATGATACGTTCCCTGAGAGAATAGAAGAACGAACGGACGGCGGAAGCTCATTCCAAAGGGCAGGGCCGATGGAAGCAAAATTATTACAATCCATTACAAATGAAATTAATAATTTCCTTCTTACAAAGTTCAGAAGTGCATGCCCTCGGCTTACTACAAATAAACTATAATAGGCCTACTTGTTTATGCCGACATGAAGTAGTTTAACAGAAGTGCATGTAGCTCTTACCCCACTCGCACTGAAGCCCACGGTATCCAGGCCGACAGATGCAGTGGTAACCCCAGTTGAGACCTAAATCAAACGGTCGACAAGTCGCGCCGTTCTTGCACGGATTCGGATCGCACTCGTCGGCTGGAACGAGATATTCATAGAAAATAGTTTCACTGTCAGCCAGCCATCTTTTCTCATCCCTTTTCACTCAGTGGTCGTCTGTCCATCCTAAACATCTCCCTCTCTCAGTCTCATTTTAGGACAGATGTGAAGCAATTAGCTATACAACATAGGTACAAGTTAAAACAGGTGAACATAGGTCAAACAAACTTAATAATAAAATCAAAATTTGTCTTAAACTAATCATCGTCATCTAGCCCATATTTCATTAGTTCAATAACGATTGGGACAGTGGCGTAGCTATCATAATTATGTGCAGGGGGTGCAAGGCACCCGGGCCCACGACCTCCAGGGGCCAACAGAGACACCAGACAATCTTTTAATAACTTCAGTTAAACGTTTCTTTTCACAATTAATCTAATTCACATTGCTGCTTATTTGGTGACAGATCTAGTAGCTGTGATGTTCGAATGATTCGACAGTTGACACACTTGCATTACTTCCTTACTTTACTGCTTTAGCATAGCCATCTGCCAGCTATCGTTTTGAACTCTTTCTACCTTGTTATTTGCGTCTCGAGTCATGACAGTCACATTGCATAATGTCTTCAGAGTTTATATAAGTGAACGGAATAACTAATTTTTGTTATTGATAGGTTATCCATTGAAAACCAGCTGGCAGCCACCGTTCTGAACTCCTTTAACCTTGTGTTTACGTCTCGAGTCATGACAGTTAAATTGTATAATGTCTTCAGAGTTTATGTGGTTGAATGGAATACCTAATTTTTGTTATTGATAGGTGATCTATTGACAACCAGCTGGCAGCCACCGTTCTGAACGCCTTTGACCTTGTGTTTGCGTCTCGAGTCATGACAATCACATTGCATAATGTCTTCAGAGTTTATATGAGTGTACGGAATAACTAATATTGGTAAATGAAAGTTGATTTTTTTCTGTATAATAAGGAAAATTTACGCAATTTTATGATTGCGACCACCTAAGACCCTGATTTAGGCCTGTGAGTCGGATGGCGTACACATGGGTCTATGACAATATTGGTAAGAACGCAAGGCTACAAGTCTTACAGGGCCAAACAGGGGCCCATGCGGTACCTCTGCACCCGGGCCCATGAAAAGCTAGGTACGCCACTGGATTGGAAGTATGCTGGACTTTAGAGCTGTACATAATATATGTTTCGCCTATGTTGGCCCCTCTGCTTGGAACTGTCTCCCCTTGTTTCTCCGCAAAGAGCTTCTTGCCCTCTCTCCTCTCCAGTTCCGTAGACGCCTGAAAACTTTCCTTTTTGCCGGTGCCGGCATTGATGCGGGTTGAAAGCGCCGCTGATTTGAGTGGCGCTATATAAGTTTTCGGTTACAATTACAATTACAATGTAATACATCATCGACCCATCGCCAAACGGCTGGTCATTGTGGCCCAAGGCAATTCTCACACTACCAACAAATCATCAACTTGTGATGTAACGAAGTGACTCATTATGTGACTCATTATGTGACGCATTATGTGACGAATTATGTGACGTATTTTATTTAGTTTAGTCACATCACACACGTCAGATTGCAGGTTAATAAAAAATTTAATTGTAATTGTAACCTAAAAAATTATATAGCGTCACTCAGATCAGCGACAAAAAGGAAGGTTTTCAGGAATTTGTGGAACTGGAGAGGAGAGAGGGCAAGAGGAGGAGAGACAAGGGAAGACATTTCCAAACGGAAGGACCAACATAGGCAAGGCTCCTGGATTGGGCTGTGGAAGAGCGCATACGACGGACAACTATAAGGCCACGGGCCGAAGATCGCCAGGAGACTCTGGCAGGCAAGGAGGCAACCAGGTTGCAAAAATTAATTAGATAGGCCTAAGACAGAACAGACCCAGTGAGGTAGTTGCGTATGAGTGTGAGGCTTTAGTCTGTTGCTAATTTAAACATAGGCACTAAAACTAAAATACATATATATATATATATATATATATATATGCCTTTTGGGACCCATACTGCCCCAATCTTCAGCAGACTTAGACTACTAAATATAAGTCAACTTAGGCTAACACAAATTGGTAAATTTTTCTATCGGTTTGAACACAATAACCTTCCCTCCTCATTCTGTGACTATTTTATCCCAGGATCTCGGATCCACACCCATCACACTAGGAACGCCGCTGCCCTCAGACCAGTCAAGGCTCGTACCAACTCACGACTATTTAGTTTAAAGGCGTATGGGCCCAAAGTATGGGAAACTATACCTCCCGATATCCGTCACTCTCCAAATATAAACTTATTCAAATCTCGTCTCAAATCATTTATCTTGAATGGTTGTTAACGGACCTTGGAACGACCACAGGGTTTGGCCAATGCTGCTCGGTGGGCGCGCCGCGCCGGGTTACGTGCTGCTCTTCTCCCCATTCATTCATTTTTTCTCCTACTTATTCTTTTCTTATAGGACTGATAGTCCTATTTTCTGTTTCTTTGTTTCTTTTGTTGACGTTTAGTTAAGTATATATAAACAAATAGTTAAGTTTAACAATGATTTATTTTGCTTTCTCTCATGTTTCCACACCAGACCTCAACTATCTACTCCCTCTGGCTTACCATGACTTGACAGTCACTTAAGTTATGTACAACACTAGTAGGTGTCCCTGCTTAGCGGGAGTTACCTCCCTTTAGGGCCACCTTTTGCTCTATCTGAGACAGAACCACAATCCGACTACTTATAGTTTGTTACATAACATGTTTTTGTTTTGTTTTGTTTTGATGGAAGCAATAAAATGATTTGATTGATTTGATTTGATATATATATATATATATATATATATATATTAGGTAGGATGGTTCGCGGATAGGTTGGTGCTGGTGAAAATGTCACACTGGAATAATTAAATTAAAATCAGTATCACCGTCGAATGTTTTAGGACGAAAAGTTGCGATTAGTTATGGATTTACCTTCACCACCCGTTAGTGGTCTACAATAAAAAATTTACCGGAACAGATAAGGAAAAAAAGAGGTATAAACTTTGATTCCGATCAACAAACGAAGAAAAGGGATGGGCACCGTAAATTAATCTACTGCGAAACCCTTACACCTACGAGGCAAAGGCGATCATTGTGTACAAAGTGAATCTGACCTACTTCAGACTGCTACAGAGTTATACACAAGAGGTCTGCTTTCAGGGTGGCAACAGAAACCTCTCTGTAAATACTGCCTACAACACGAAGATCCGTAAGTCAGTCAGTATGTCAAAAAAATTAACAAGAGTTGACGAATTGGTGGATTTACTCAGAGATGAGAAGTCAACCGACCTTATAGTTGAAAGGCTGGAGCAATCGGACTCGCTGACTTCAGCAATCGAGCAAATGATCAGCAAAAAAATCGACAGAATCATGGATAAGGTACTGGCAAAACTTGATCCAGTGATTGATAAAAAAATTAATGACATTCTTCAACCTAAACTTGAAAGTATAACAACCGAGCAACAGCTAATCAGAGAAGAGAATGCGCATTTGAGGGGTCGTATCGAATATCTGGAGACTGAGGCAAGACACTCAAATCTGGTTCTGCATGGAGTTCAGGAACACTTCATTGGAACAGGATCGAAAGATGCTGCGGACAAGGAGGCACTTGAAGCTACTCTCAGCCTCTGTAACCAAACCTTGGAACTCAACATCTCTCCAGGCGACATTTCTCTGGCATTCAGACTACCTAAAAAGGGCAAAGAAAGCCATAGACCAATCATTGCAAGGTTCACATCTCAAAGAATAAGAAACCTGATCTATAGCTCAAGAATGAAACTACGGAACACCCCCATATTTGTAAACGAACATCTCACTTCACATAACGCTCAAATCTATGCAAAAGCAAGGGCGCTGGTAAAGGAGGGCAAGGCTACAAAGACCTGGACGGCAGGAGGCCAGGTTTTTATCCTGACGGCGGGAACCTCAAGTTCTAAACCAGTGAAACTGTCTTCCATGCAGGACGTGCAGGCTCTGAGTAAACCGACCATGGGCTTAGAATCGCCGTCCGGTGGTCATTGAGACTCTTCAAGTTCCTGCTTCACCTGGCCGAACCATTCTACATTCTTCCTTGGGACGACTGCTACTCTCATCTCATCAGGTCCAGCCTCCAACCAACTGCACAGAATTCTCTACGGATCGACTGTTCCTCTCATTCATCCAAGTCTTGAGCACTCGTTTCCATCCCCCAATCTGCGGCGCAGAACCCCTAACTCTATAGGATCTCGGGTCCTGCTTTCACTTATGGACCATTGAGTGAGTTGAATGAGTTACTGTGACTTACTAACTTTATGACTCTTGCTCTGGAACAAAAACTATCTCTTTTTCTCGACTCATTAGGCCAGATTCGTTTAGATAAAGATTATTGTTGGAATAAGAACTGTTGTCAATTTTAATAAATATTACATTAACATAGCAGGGCTAGAGAAAGTACGGCGAACTTATTTAAAGGGCAGCACTTACCTGAAATCGTGATCAAATTAGGATGATCTTAGAAGTGGGGTCAGGACCGGTTCAGCTCCTGTATTATAAGTGTTTTGTTACTCGTGATTTTTGGAATTAATTCTGTTTTTCACTGAAGGTTCTCAGTCCCTCGACTCGATCGTGGTATGATTTAGCTTGAACGGAACTCTAATTGATTGCTTTGTTTACTTGATGCTTTTCTTTTTCTTCTTTTCTTCTTTGTTTTGATGTTAGTTGGACTTCTTTTGGTTGTTATAGCTTATTTACAGTTTGTCATTGTTAGATTGATTGATACCTTGGTTAATCTCGGATCGAATTTAGATCCCTACCGATTCTTTCAGCTGTATTGTTGTTAGATGGTTGATCACTCTTGTGATGTCAAAGGTGTGGCAACTCTCCGCTGTCATTAACCTGTCTGATATAATACCATCTGGGGGCGCTGGGGGCGGGGCTTCTCCTCAACCAGCTAGGCTCAATAATAATATTGAAGATATTTATAGTGCAGGGCCTATTGAGTCGCAGGCACTTAGCCCTAATTCAACACTGGGGAAGGCGAACTTATTCAGCTCCCTGAGCTATACTGAGGTAACGCCTAATGTGAGAATAGAGGAACTGGAGATTGAAATAAACTCTCTTCAGGACACAGAATTAGAGGTCTTTACACAGGCTCCGGATAACACTAAAGCATGCAATGGTGATGATATCGATCCTGACCAAAATCTGTTTAGAACCTCGTCATGGTCTAGTAACTATACCTCCCTGGATAATCTCCAGTTTACTTTAATGCAGGATCAGAGCAGAGAGAAGAATCTAACAGCCGTACATATTAACTGTAGAAGTGTATTGCCCAAAATAAAAGAGATAAATGAACTGATTGATAAAACGCATCCAACAGTAATTGCATTAACGGAGACTTGGTTGGAGGATGATCTCTCGGATTGTATTCAAATTCCTGGCTATACTTTTATTGGCAAAGCAAGGAAAGAAGGTAGGGGTGGAGGGGTTGCATTTTTAATGGAAACTGACCTTAATTATGTGGTTATTAATCCTAGGGAGAAAATGGAAGACTACGCAGCATTCGAAAGTCTCTTTATCAGAATTAAAATGAAAACTTGTTCTCCCCTAATTGGTTGCATCTATAGAGCACCTGGTTCAAATCTTACGGAATTCCAAACTGAATTTGATCAGCTAACTTCTGAAATTGGGGAAAGGAATAAAGAAATTATATTGCTTGGTGATTATAACATAGATCTACTAAATGTTAATGAACATAGAGACACTAATTTTTTCTATAATAGCATAATATCCCACCATTACCTTCCAGCAATTACTAAACCTACTAGAATTACAGAAAACTCCAAAACTTTAATTGATAATATCTTTTGTACCAATTGGGCCAAAATGAAATTCGCATCAATCATAATTTCGGATTTATCAGATCACCTCCCAATTATTGCTCAATTTTCTCTTGAAAAATATAACACAAAAGAGGCGGAATATGCAAATCAAAGATCAATTACCCCAAAAGGACTTGAAAATTTTACTAGAGCGCTTGAGGGAACTAGTTGGGAACTTGTTAGTCAGTATTCGCAATTAGGATTAGTTAATGAGGCGTATGAATCATTCATCTCCATTTACAAGAAGCTTTACTCCGAGGCATTTCCAATTCAACATAAGAAGAGCGATAAAATGAAAAAAACTAGGAACGTCTGGATGACGCCTGGACTTTTGAAGTCTTGTAAAAGAAAAAACTTATTATATACTAAGTATATAAAAAACCCAACCGCGGAAAATAAAAAGATTTTTACGTCTTATAGAAATAAATTTAAGTCACTAAGAATACTCACAGAAAAGAACTACTATAAGACTGAATTTGAAAAATCTCATAATGACATTAAGTCTACTTGGAAAGTTATTCGTTCGGCAATGCAGCTGAACGCGAGAAATATGAAAATAAATGCACTGATGATTGGTGAAAACAGAATTGAGGATCCTGGAGCAATAGCAAATCAATTCAATGATTACTTCCTTAATCTGCCTAGGATGTTAGCTAATGAAGTACCTGTCACCCAAACCTCGTACAAAGAGTACTTACCGAAGCCTAACTTGAACTCCATGGGGCTGATCCTAACTACGCCAGAGGAATTACTGAGAATAGGCAAAACTCTAAAAAAAACCCACTCCAAAGGACTAGATGACATTGATCCTTATGTCGGACTACAACTTATCCATCTAGTTACTCTTCCTCTTTCTGAAATTATAAATAGTTCTCTACAGAACGGAATAGTACCGGAATCTCTGAAAATGGCGAAAGTAGTGCCTATACTTAAAAAAGGGAACAAAGAGGATATTACAAATTATAGGCCTATTTCGATCCTGCCATTATTTGCAAAATTTTTCGAAAAGGTTATGTACGATAGATTAATCTCGTATATTAAAAAAACTAACATGATACATCCATCCCAACATGGCTTTCAAGCGGGTCACTCGACATTCATGGCACTCTTGGATATGGAAGAAATAATATCCAAATCTATCGATAATAATGAATATTCTGTGGGGGTGTTTTTGGACCTTGCCAAGGCTTTCGACACCGTAAGTCATAAAATACTACTAAAAAAACTAAGCCACTACGGGATCAGGGGAATACAGTTAAAATGGTTTCAGAGTTACTTAGATAATCGTAAGCAAAGTGTTGAATGTAAGGGTGCCATTTCGGGTTTGGGTGACATTGCCTTCGGAGTCCCCCAAGGCTCCAATCTTGGGCCAATCCTCTTTTTAATTTATATTAATGATCTAGCATCTGTCTCCACTGCCCTATATTGTATACTGTTCGCAGATGATACGAGCTTAGTATACTCAAATTCCTCGTATGAAATTCTCATGGAAACAGTGAATCGAGAGTTAAGGAAGGTGAATGACTGGTTTCATGCGAACAAACTTACACTCAATACTGACAAAACAAATTTAATCATTTTCAAATCACATAGGAAAATCAAACCCGTAAACTGGCTATTCCATCTTAATGACCATCCGATTACACAAGTGGAGAATACTAAGTTCCTGGGAGTCTTTATAGACCAACACCTTAATTGGAAAGCACATTTAGACTATATTTCGTTGAAAATTGCAAAGAACACAGGTATACTCTCAAGAATAGCCTATTTACTCCCTCAAGACATCAGAAAAAGTTTATACTTTACATTAATATACCCCTACTTATCCTACTGTAATTTCATATGGGCATCCAATTATCCGTCTCGTTTACAAAAACTGAACACTTTACAAAGAAAAGCCATAAAAATGATTGCTGGAGTGGAATACAGAGCCTCATCTCACATTATCTTTACTAAGCTGAAGTTGTTAAACATCATTCAAATTAGAAACTATCAAATAGCAGAACTATTCTATCGCTTCGAGCATGCTATGCTGCCTATGTCTTATGCTAATTACTTCGCTAAAGCATCGATGACCCACACATATCTCACAAGGGGAGCACAACTATATAGACCCATAAAAGTTCGCACGAATCTTAGAGCTTTTAATATTAAAGCACTGGGACCGCAGATCTGGAATTCTATTCCACTACATATTAAGACAGCACAAAGTAGGAGACAGTTTAGGATTCTTTTGAAGGAGTTTCTCTTAGCAACATCTTCTAGTGCAGCGACTTAATCTAGTAGGCCTACAGTAAAAAATGTATCTGGGTCTGGTGGGGGGGCCACCCAGCGCCCGATAGTTAAGACTAGTTAAGTATAGTTAAGGGTAACTAGCGCATCTTTATCCTAATCAACTTCAGTCAATACATAAAAGATGTACAAACTTTCAGTTTATTTTCTTGTTTTTGCTTAGATCTCTGTTTAAGAACCATCTACATATCTTGTACATGTCATAGCTTGGGTATCCCCGTCTAGCGGGACTTTGGTCCCTTTGGGGTCGCCCTTTGTCTCTCCTGGCAAATGTAGCTCTGTCTAAAATTAGCAAATAAAAAAAATCTCGGTCATAGAAATTTAAATGTATACTGCATCCTATTTGTTATCCTCATCATGTTAAACTGATTATTAGTACCGAGTATGCAATTGAGGATTATTCTGGTCTTGCACAAAGTCTTCGGAGTGTATACGGATGCTCTAATAATTGAATAATTTTTCTTGTTACCTGTAAATATGTTTGTTACTGATTGTCAGTTGATACAATAAAGTTATTGAATTGAATTGAATTGAATTGAATTGAATATAGGGCCTATACTCGTTTATTGAAAAACTGGATGGCACACCGCACCAAGGAACATTAACACGGGAATCATAGCGCATATTAAGCTGCTGGATTATATTTTATATTTGGTGTTAGCAACTCAGTTATCATCGCGTCATCTGCATGAGCAACAAAACTTACAGTATGCCTATGATATGCAAGACAGGAAACGCGGATCCTACTTTTCAGTGCTGGTCGTGTATAGAATTTATTAATCATACTATAAATAACTAATTATAGATTTTTTTAATTTGCATACTTTTTTCTGATTTTATCTCAATGTAGGCGCTCTTGATTGGTTTTTCTGCAGTTGAGTTGTTCTACATAGTTCTTGACGGATCTGGTGCGTTATGAAACTGGCGACATTTTCATTAGCATGAAAAGAATATTTATATTTTAATTGCTGATAGTGCGAAGTTTTTCGTTATCCATAAATGTGACAACGCTTCAAGCACGTGACTGTAATTCCAACTGTCACGGTAAATGTTAATTATTGCTTCATTTTTATTAGATCCTTAAAGGCCTACTACTTGGTCTAAGGAGAATATGTGACCGAATAACTAAAGCGAAGCCTGCTTCTATTTTAGAAAATCCGGCAAATGCAGACGCAGAGGTCAAACACCGAGAGACCAAAAACGAGACAACTGACATACCAGCAATACACACACACACATGCACATACACACATAAATACATACATATATAGATGAATGCACATACGTATGTACATATGTGCATACATGCACATATACATATGTACGTATTTAGACAGGTCATACAGCACATATATAAATACATACATACATCAATACACAAATACATAGCTACATGCATACAGACAGACATACATAGAACTAAATATATACATACACACGTATGTATCTACGTACGTACATCATGCATACCTACACACGTACATACACTCTGACATACGTACATACACTCTGACATACGTACACACCTAAATGAATACATACAGACATACATATGCACATGTTTATACGAGTGACGAGTAATTAGAAGATCCAGAGGATCATCCTTTATTGGATAAAAATATAAGAGAAGATAATAAAGATGATGAAGATGATGATGTTGATTATGAAGATAATGAAAAGGAAGAGAAGAGGAA
>OY744608.1:27836027-27846027 GCA_963556255.1 Allolobophora icterica | reverse complement strand
A
This sequence comes from Allolobophora icterica, assembly GCA_963556255.1. NCBI lineage: Eukaryota > Metazoa > Annelida > Clitellata > Crassiclitellata > Lumbricidae > Allolobophora > Allolobophora icterica. The sequence goes on along the minus strand of OY744608.1, from coordinate 27,846,026 downwards.
TAATAATGATGATGATAATAATAATACTTTGGCCTTTCCAGATGTTTCTCTCTTTTTAATTAGTATTTAAGTCGCAACAGTAACGTTAGAGTGAGAGTTCGATTGGAGTCCATTACTGGGTTTGAACTCGATGGTTGATTGCAGCATTACGCCGCCACGCATAATAGCCTACAGGTCTAGGCGTTGCCTTCCAACCACAGAGCGCTCGCCTTGCAACGTGAAGGATACGGATTCAAGCCTTCCGTGAGACGGTTAGTGTGTTTCGGATCACGAGAAAGTCCTTCGCCCACTATTGCTCAGCGCCATCTATTAGATAGTGGCGCATAAAAAATGCATAATTATATTAAAATAATAATAACTTGTGTACATGCTAAGTACCCGGTGTAACCATCATGAAATTTTGCATATCTTCTTGATTAAGACGAAATCGCACAAGTTAGACGAAGATGTTTTCAGGACATGATCGCTAAGAGCAAATCGTGTCTAATTTGATGAATATTTCGGTGCATAGTTACACGTTTCATAAACAGTGCCGGATTTAGACTTGGTGAGGACAGAGGCGTCTATCTCCCCCTAAGTCATTGGAGCAACTTCCTTTTCCCCTCTTTTCCCCCATCCCTTTCCTCCCCCTAAAATGGTGGCACACACACTGACAAATCCCGCCATTTCTTGGATGGAGCATTTGCTCCACGGTTTCGATAGTGTAGTCGCCTCTGGGTGATGATCTAAGCTATATAGCCTAAGGTTGGAGGTCCCTTGTAAAAAATTGCACCAAAAGCTCTCACAAAACTTGAAAGCATATATAATAATAATAATAATAATAATAATAATAATAATAATAATAATAATAATAATAATAATAATAATAATAATAATAATAATAATAATAATAATAATAATAATAATAATAATAATAATAAATTAATAATAATAGTAATAATAATAATATAATTATATTCTTTATTATTTCAAACCGACAGACGCAGTAAGATTACATTAAAACATGATAGTACAATCAATATCTTAATTAAACACATGGTTTGGCAGCCATCCATGGCGCCGCCCTAGAGGGGGGTTACGAGGTAAATCCGCGTACCTTATGCTCTCCTGGCAATGAGTGTTACCACTACTCTATCCTCCGCTCAATTAAACTTTACTTTTGACTATTTAATAGCAAGGCATTTAAGGTGAAAAACAATTCAAATTATTTTCAAATGAATCCATTTACTCAGGCGAGATGGAATTTGCTACACAGGCTATTTCAAAAGGTTATACAGCACACATACAATTTTAAAATGCCCCAAATTATAATTTTTTGGCCGCTGTGGATTGTGAGGTTATAAGCTGTAGCTTTTTTTATAGCTTATTAGAAAATCCAGAACTGTTTATTAAACTGACGAATAAATTTCAATCCATTAACTCAAAGGCAGAAGAAAGCCAATATGTTTTAACATCCGATATAAAAGGGTCACAAATGGCGAGAGCTAATTCAAATTGATTAGGGGGTTGTCTGTCTAAAAATGCCGAAGATTAAGACAGGGGTGTGTAGTGCTAACGGCTTAATTTTCTTACCCTTGTCTTATGAGGGTGAATGAATCACTTCTCCCAGGCCATCTGGTTTTCTTATCAACAGTGTATTGCCGGTGCACTCATTTTACATATGAGTTCGCTAGGGGGCGAAAGTGGCGAAGAATGCCAGTAACATATGTCTGCTTGGCGGAGAGTTTAACCTCCGACCTCACGGATGATAGTTCCGCACGTTAACTGCTACGCCCCAGTTCGCTCACAGTAATCTCTTAATAATTCTGTACGGTTACCATTCTTCATTTGAACAAAGTGAGTTGTGAACACAATAGCCAGAGTATGCAGGAGGCATGTTAGAACAGTTCTCTTACCAGAGTTCGTCAAATCAGTCAACCTTATCTAGGAATTTTAGGCTAAAACGTGAACTGAACGATATATACTGTACTTGAACCAGTCAGTAAAATCTCAGGTTTCAGAATGAAATTGCGTGTAGTTGACATGAGCTAGTCTCTTAAAAATGCATGCTACACACTGTGTAGCACACAGTGTGTAGTATGCATTTTTAAGAGACCAGTACACACTGCACACTCCAGACAAGTCAAATCCACACTCGGAAATGCCAACTGCAGATTTTGTGTCAGAAACCACACTATTTTAAGCGTCCTAGTGTGTATTATTAATCAGACAATTGTGTGAGCTTCTAAGTAAAGGCAAAATTGTAAGTTAATGTGAAAATGTAATGCACTTCGGTTATGTATCTGTGTGATTAGCCTTATTATCTAGGCTGTCTTTTCATACGAAATTAAGCACAACAGTCTATCTCCATGCGGTTGGCATTGAGACATTGTCGTCCAGACATCCTGTTTGGTGCTGTGTGACAGTATTGTGTGTTCTCCGGGCAAGACGCGCATGGATTCACTAACAATAATAGAAAAATAAAGGTTCACATTATAAGGTTGTCACGCCAATACGATACTTATTATGTGTTTACATTGAGTTGTGTTTACCCTTCAGCTAAAAATCCTACAAAGATCTTAAAGCAACGCTTATTAGAGCGTACAGGTCTATATATAACTGTATTTGTAACTCTCAGTAGTAGTAGTAGTAGCAGCAGCAGCAGCAGCAGCAGCAGCAGCAGCAGTAGTAACAGCAATAGCAGCAGTACAAGTGTAGTAGTAGTAGAAGTAATAATAATAATAATAATAATAATAATAATAATAATAATAATAATAATATTAACAATAATAAATAATAATAATAACAATAATGATACTAATAATAATAATAATAATAATAATAATAATAATAAATCATTAAATCATTATTGTTAAATATAATAATAATGACGGTAATAACAATAATAATAATAATAATAATAATAATAATAATAATAAATAATAATAATAATAATAATAATAATAATAATAATAATAGTAATAATAATAATAATAATAATAATAATAATAATAATAATAATAATAATAATAATAGTAATAATAATAATAATAATAATAATAATAATAATAATAATAATAATAATAATAATAATAATAATACGATTTGTTTAGCGCCTTAGCTCAGCCGAGGTCGCTGTACAATTGTACATGATTCAAAAAGGCAATGGCAGCAATATCACGACTGTTTATTAAACAGTGTTTAATTACTGGAATATGTCGCTAAATAATCGGTGCCCATTTAGAATCAGTTTGACTAAAGCTGCTAATTGGTAGCAGCAGTTGCGGCACATTGAAGGAGAAGCTCTAGTTCAACGTTTATTATCCAACGTTTGAGGCGACGCAGCTATGTAACCATACAGCCCCACAGCCTTATAGACACCGACAGACATCAAAAAGCCGAATGGAATGTCGTTCGTTTGTTATTTGGCTTCGAGTTGGCTCTTCAACGATTGCTCACATGAAGCAGGAGTCGAACTTTAGAAAATCAAAATGTTCCACAATATTTTAATATTGTATCCATCTGTCTGAAATAGTCGCTGGCGAATATAATAAAAATGCTGTTGTTTCCTAACATTGTTTTGTACACAAAATTTGGATGCTAAAGTATGTAGGCCTATTTCTAGTGTGATATTATAGCCTGTACCAGGAGCCCAAATAACTGATATTCGAAGTTCAAAATTCTAAAATCTAAGTATTATCCCAAAATAACAAGGTACAAATTACGTTTTTGCTTCTAATATTGGGTGGGTTCCGTGAGCCAATGAGTGCTTTTCGTAAGGTTCTGTCACCACAAAAAGTTGAAAACCACTGGTTTAAATGCTGTATCATCATCACGTATATTAAATTTCAAACGCTTGTTCAGATTTTCTACTCATGAGACCTAAATAACAAATAGGCCCGTTTAATCTGCTTCTGGATTCTGAGTTATTATTGTGACTTACGATAGCCACAGAGCTTGTGTGTTAAGCTGCATTGTTTGTCTTTATACATTCGCTGGGATCCAGCAAGGTTGGGTAGGCGTGTATTCCGTGTGTTGTGCTTACCTATTTCGCAGTAGTGTCCGCCATAGCGGATGGATGTGTTTGTACTGCCGGGACAACTACAGAATCTTCCAACGTCATCGACTGTACAATTACCACCATTCTGACACGGCGTTGACGTATCGGCGTTGCACTGTCCGCTATCTAGAAATAGATATTCACGGAACAATTAAAACTCCATAACAACAAAGCTATTCTAATCTAGATGAAGGTCTTATAAAGCTACATTTGCTCAAAATATTAATAGGTCGCGGCTTATTGACGTTGTGGACATGACGCAAACAAAAACAATGATATAAGCAGTACCGAGCATGGTTAGCGCTGGAGTGGATACCGTACGAGAAACATCATTAGGTCAGTTCATTCCAGAATTATGAATAGACGATTTGAGTTGTTAAAGAAGTTTCCTGCTATGTATTGTATGCGATTCATAGGAAATATGGCTCTAAATCCTACAAGCTTATAAAAGTGATAAGCTTATACGTAGGCCTATCCATGACAGACAACTCTATAGGCCTAAACCAAGAAGGTCAAATCGAAAGAATCGGTCCTCTTAATATTTGTAGCGACTTATATGACTTATATGACAGATTATATATACATATAATATATATATGTTATACATATAGCACTATACTGATGGTTAATTTATGTTTTAAAGCTAGCTGTTGACAATCCATTTGAAAGAAATTAATGCTATGTACTACTCATATTGATATGAGATATGAAGGCACATAAGGACAGTACAGGAAGGTAATTCAAATTCCAAATCAATATTCTTTTATTGGTCACCATTCTTTAGGCTATTACACAATTTACATGACAAAGCGAACTTGAAGTTACATGCAATCAGTGACAAAAGAAAAACCCAAAGGAACGAAACCGTTCAATTGTCAGGGTCGTCTAATTACACAAGCTATACATAATTTAGTTATTTTAATTTAATTTCAATGTTTTGACCTGTTTTCAGTGTTTATTGGGACCCCTCTCAACCTCGAGTCCTGTAATTCTCGACATTTTAGCCCGCCCATAATTATTCCGTTCCGGAACCTATTGTTCCGTTCTGGAACCCTTCTTTCCAGAAAAAAATCACTGCTTAAAGGTGTCTTTTTTACACAACTTCCAGAACTTTGACTAGATTTCGGTTTCTAGGGAATAACCAATAAGAATATTGTATTGTATTATATTGTATTATACTGTACTGTATTCGGACATTGATAAAGCGCTTCTATCGGGAAAGCCATTCAGAAGCGCTCCCAGTTCGTGAGACCTCGAGAGAAAAAGCAAGTTTTAAAAAGGTAAAAGGAGAAGAGCCGTTTACCTGAGAGAATAGAAGAACGAGCAGACGGAGGAAGCTCATCCCAAAGCGCCAATGGATGCAAATTATTACAATACATTACAAATGACATTTTATAATTTCCTTCTTACAAAGTTCAGAAGTGAATGCCCTCAGCTTAACCACGAGAAATTATAATACTTGCTTGTGCCGACATCATGTAGTTTAACAGAAGTGCATGTAGCTCTTACCCCACTGGCACTGAAACCCACGGTATCCAGGCCGACACGTGCAGTAGTAACTCCAGATGTAACCTCCATAAGGCGTTTCACAAGTTCCACCGTTCTTGCACGGATTCGGATTGCAGACGTCGGCTGGACCAGATAATCATAGAAAATAGATTCATTGTCAGCCAGCCATCTTTTCGCATCCCTTTTCACTCAGTGATCGTCTGTCCATCCTACACATCTCCCTCTCTCAGTCTCATATTAGGACAGAACTTTGACTAGATTTCGGTTTCTAGGAAATAACCAAAAGACGAGGATATGCCAAAAAAAATATTGTATTGTATTATATTGTATTGTATGTATACTGCATTCGGACATTGATAAAGCGCTTCAATCGGGAAAGCCATTCAGAAGCGCTCCCAGTTCGTGAGACCTCGAGAGAAAAGGCAAGTTTTAAAAAGGTAAAAGGGGAAGAGCCGTTTACCTGAGAGAATAGAAGAACGAACGGACGGAGTAAGCTCATTCCAAAGCGCCAATGGAAGCAAATTATTACAATACATAACAAATGAAATTTTTTAATTTCCTTCTTACAAAGTTCAGAAGTGCATGCCCTCGGCTTAACCACGAGAAACTATAATACTTGCTTGTGCCGACATCATGTAGTTTAACAGAAGTGCATGTAGCTCTTACCCCACTGGCACTGAAACCCATGGTATCCAGGCCGACACCTGCAGTGGTAACCCCAGTTCTTAACTAATTCAAACGGTTGACAAGTTGCACCGTTCCTGCACGGATTCGGATTGCACTTGTCGGCTGGAACCAGACAATCATAGAAAATAGATTCATTATCAGCCTGCAGCCATCTTTTCGCATCCCTTTTCACTCAGTGGTCGTCTGTCCGTCCTACACACCTCCCTCTTTCAGTCTCATTTTAGGACAGATGTGAAGCAATCAGCTATACAAGAAAGGTACAAGTTAAAACAGGTGAATGTAATTCAAACAAACTTAATAATAAAATCTACAATTGTTTCAAACTAATCATCGTCATCTAGCCCATATATCACTACAGAGTTGAAAACGATTGGGACAGTGGCGTAGCTATCATAATTATGTGCAGGGTGTGCAAGGCAACCAGGCCCACGACCTTCAGGGGCCCAAAGAGACACCAGACAATTTTTTATAACCATAGTTGAAAGTTCCTGTTTACAATTAATCTAATTCGCATTGCTGCTTATTTGGTGACAGATCTAGTAGCTATGATGTTCGAATGTTTTGACAGTAGACACACTTGCATTACCGGTACTTCCTTACTTTACTGCTTTAGCATAGCCACCTGCCAGCTATCGTTTTGAACTCTTTCTACCTTGTTTTTTGCGTCTCGATCATGACAGACGCATAATGTCTTCAGAGTTTATGTGAGTGAACGGAATAACTACGTTTGGTTACTGATAGGTTATTTACTGATAGCCAGCTGCCAGACACCGTTTTGAACTCTTTTTACCTTGCGTTTGCGTCTGGAGTCATTACAGTCACATTGCAAAATGTCTTCAGAATTTATGTGAATGAACGGAATAACCTATTTTGGTAATTCTTTGTTGATTTTTCTGTATTATAGCGAAATTATACGCAATTATATGACTGTGACCTATGACCCTGATTTAGACATTAAGCCTAGGTGGCGGACGTCATACACATGGGTCCATGACAAAATTGGTAAGAACGCAAGGCTACAAGCCTTACAGGGCAAAATAGAGGCCCATGCGGGACCCTCTGCACCTGGGCCCATAAAAAGCTAGCTACGCCACTGAATTGGGCCAATGCTGGACTTTGGATTTGGACATGTATGTAATACATCAGCGACCCATCACCAAACGGCTGATCATGTGCCACAAGGCCATTCTCAAACTACAAAAAAAACATAAACGTGTGATGTGACGAACGTGACTCATTATGTGACTCATTATGTGACTCATTATGTGACTCATTATGTGACTCATTATGTGACTCATTTTGTGACTCATTATGTGACGCACTATGTTACGTATTATGTCCTGTGAATTTATCAACGGTGCTGCAGTTTAGTCACATCCCACACGTCAGATTGCAGATTAAAAAAAATTAATTGTAATATTATTGTAACCGAACACTTATATAGTCTCACTCAGATCAGGGGCACTCTCAATCCGCATCAGTGCCCGCACCGGCAAAAAGGAAAGTTTTCAGAAGTTTACGGAACTGGATAGGAGAGAGCAAGAGACGGAGAGACAAGGGAAGACAGTTCCAAACCGAAGGACCAACAATCTAACATAGGCAAAGCTCTTGGATTGTTCCGTGGAAGAGCGCATACGAGGGACAGCTATAAGGTCACGGGCCGAAGATCGCCAGGAGACTCTGGCAGGCAAGGAGGCAACCAGGTTGCAATAATTCATTAAGTAAGATCCAGTGAGGTTGTTGCGTATGAGGGTGAGGCTTCAGTCTGTTGCTAATTTAAACATAGACGCTAAGACTAGAATATGTTCTCTCCCTGTTATAACAGATCATTTTCGCTTGTCTAAACGCTTTTAGGCCCCCAAATAAAATTATTGTTTTTCAGCTGCTGGAATATTTTATATATATATAATATATATAATGCTCGTATATATATATTTATATATATATTATATATACGCACACTGTTATCAACTCAGTTATCATCGCGTCACCTACATGAGCAACAAAACTAACAGTAGGCCTATAATATGCAAAACAGGAAACGCGCATGCTACTTTTCAGTGCTGGTTGTGTATAGAATATATTAATCATACTATAAATAACTAATTATAGATGTTCTTTGTATTTACATTATTTTTTCTGATTTTATCTCAATGTAGACCTCTTGATTGTTTTTTCTGCAGTTGAGTTGGTCTACATAGTTCTTAATGGATCCGTTGTGTTATGAAAATGGCGACAATTTCATTAGCAAGAAAAGAATATTTATATTTTAATTACTGATAGTGCGACGTTTTTCGTTATCCATAAATATGACAACGTTTCAAGCACGTGACTCTTATTCCGACTGTCACAGTAAATGTTAATTATTGCTTCATTTTTATTAGATCTTTGAGTGCCTACTACTTACCCTAAGGAGAATATTATGTGACCGATTAAAGCGAAGCCTGCTTCTATTTTAGAAAATCCGGTAAATGCAGACGCAGAGGTCAAACACCAAGAGACCAACGACGAAATAATTGACATACCAGTAATACATACGCACATACACATACACACATAAATACAAACATATATAGATGAATGCACATACGTATGTACATATGTGTGTACATGCACATATACAAATGCACGTAATTAGACAGGCCATACAGTACATACAGAAATACATACATACGTCAATACACAAATACATAGTTACATGAATACCTAAAGGCATACAGAGACCTACGTATATACAATTGTACATACACACGTATGTACCTATGTACGTACATCATGCATGCATACACACGTACATACACTCTGACATACGTACACACCTACATGAATACATACAGACATACATATGCACATGTTTATGCGAGTGATGAGTAATTAGAAGATCCAGAGGATCATCCTTTATTGAATTAGAATATAAGAAGAATATGAAGACGATGAAGATGATGATGTTGATTATGAAGATAATGAAAAGGAAGAGAAGAGGAAGAGCTGTTTCTTTAGTCATCCACAATAGAAGCTATACGTATGAAATCTTAGCAGTCATTTTCCTAGCCTCAGCATATGAGGACGGCTGTTCAGTTCTCTCCATCGCCACTTGATATCTTTACTGACAGATTCATATGATCAGTTAACTCATTTTTGCCTTAGTTCGCTAGGTGTCGCAGGAAACGGAAAGTTTTGAAGCGTCCAATGGACTCTCGTGCATCTCTTTAGTGTAGCCTGTAGGCTATAAATTAAAGACTAATTAATTCTTTAATTAATTATATAACTAAATTTATAATTAATTGGTGTGATAACTTATTCTTATTCAATTAGTTATATTGAGAAATATTTTCCTAATTCATTAATCAAGTTCTAATTTCAAGTTCTCAATTAGCGGAGCAATTAGATTGTTCAATTATAATTAATTCATTTGTAATTTTACTATAGTCTAACCAATTGCTTTTATAGCGCCATTTTCATAATGTCCAAAACATCAGTCGATGGTGGCTTTGAATAAAATCCGCTCTTCAATCTTATTCGCCTCTCTATATAAATATCATAAATATCTGCATTTTATCACTATGGTGCCGAGTTATCATTCTTCATCGTGCAACTTAACCTATTGGCGTAAACCTGTCCCAAATATGGGGAAGGGGACATTTGGTTATTCATTCTACACTTGTTGCATTGGGTGTACAGTCCATCTCAATTATTGTGGGAAACGTGCCTCGGCTACCCTCTCCAGAGTCTACGTCTATGAATTAACCTATTCTAACTATAGA
>OY744608.1:27823527-27831027 GCA_963556255.1 Allolobophora icterica | reverse complement strand
GAGACCCTGCATGCTTGGATGTCATCGAATCGCTTACGGCTCAATTCGGCCAAGACTCAGCTAATCTGGCTTGGCACCCGTCAGCAGCTCGCAAAGATAGACTTTGGATCCCTTGCCAAGGAATACCCACATTTCACCTTCCTAGCTTCAGTCCGAGACTTAGGAGTCACCTTAGACCAGGAGCTTACATTTGTTCAGCATATTAATCTCCTCTGCCGCAGCTGTTACTACCAGCTGCGACAGCTCAGGGTCATTTCTCGCTCCCTCTCTCCTAGTTCAGCATCTACACTTGTCCATGCTTTTGTGGTATCCCGCCTTGATTACTGTAGCGCCGTAGATGATGGATTCCCAACCTGCCGATTGAGGTGCCTCAATCGGGTCCTGCGCACCGCTGCCCGGCTGGTGGGTGGCACCCCAAATTTGGCCGGGTCTCGGAGTACATGCGAGGGGTGCTCCACTGGCTCCCCTACCCGCAGCGCATTGCTTATCGGGTCTCTGCTTTGGTTCGGCGGTGCCTTGAGGGCTTGGCTCCTCCTTACCTCCAGGAACTTTGCTGCTCCACTGTGGCTGCCCAGCGTCGTGGCTCACTTCGCTCTGCAGCGCAGGCTGAGCTCCTTGTCCCCCGCGCACGGACTGCTATCCGGCAACACCGTGCCTTCTCTGTCTCTGGCCCAGCGACTTGAAATGGGCTCCCAGTAGCGCTGCGCCTGACCCCAATTGATTGCTCTTCTCTGTTCCACTCTTGCCTTAAAACTGTCCTTTTGACCGGGGTTGGACTGGGAGCGCTCCTGAGTAGATAACCTTGAAGGGGCGCTATAATATAAGACCTATGTAATAAAATAAATAAATAAATAAATGATGTAGATGTACAGGGAACGTATGTGGATGTGAGAGTTGTCACGCGAGCTAAAGTCACGCTTGAATGAGGACGCGTGTACACCGGCTGTGCAGACAAAAACTTTGGATATTCAGTTTGAAGCCGAGTTAATTGAGGCCGAGGATCGTGTTTATGAAGTTGACCAAGATCAAGCATTGGTTAAATTGTTTTAAAATGATTCTGTGGTGATGAATGAGGTTTCGAATGTTGTATCGAGAGTCGAGTTAATGCAGTTACAGCGAACGGATAAATCGTTGTCAAATTTGTTTGTATTTGATGAGGACGGGGACGGACGGACGGAGTGACTCTGAGGTAGCGAAAAGGAGTCGTCGCTGAAGTTATTGCGGTGTGATCAGACAGAGGCGTCTTCTATAAATCAATTGTTTGATCGGTCAGATGAATTTCTAGATGGAATGAGTGAATTGTTTGAGGAGTTTAAAGAGGTTATTTCGAGTGTCTATATACAGACTAATGTTTCGGAAGGAGTGAATGTGGATGCCCCTATGGTCGTTGTGAATGAAGATGACTTGGAGATAAACGTGTTTGGTAGTTTGGTTGTTCACGATGATGACAATGATTTATTGCCGGTATTGTGTTGCAAGATAAGGACAGTGGAGTGATGGTCGAGGTTGAATGTCGTCACGAAGAAGCTGTGCAAGACTGTGATTATATTGCGATGTCGGATGAGCAGTTAGCTGTGGGCGTGGAGGTAAAATGTTCGGAGTCTAGAGCGAAGCAGTTGATGGAACATGTTGTTGTCGAATGTTAAGTAGTGGATGTTGTTGTGGATGTTGTTTCGAACATTGTTGAAGGTGTTGTGCAAACTACAGTACAAAGCCTAGAGACTTGGGAGTTGTCATGTAGTGAGGTGGTGAAACAGGTATGTTGTTTGACTATTGTTAGTATGGAACATGAGTCTGTGCAACGCATGGTTGATGTTGTTGTTCATGAGCAGGTGCTGATAAAAAACGTTTTGATGCACGAGGAACAGAATTTGCCTGTCGAACGAATGAGACTGGGTTGGTCAGTAACTACAAACCGTATGACATTGATTTGTGCCTAACAAAGCATGGTGTGCCTGCACTTTATAAGGTTGTATATGATTTTCGGTTGTTGCATGAGTGGTGTGTACATTGCATAAAAGGGGTTTGCATTGTGAGCTAACGGGGTGTACCTGAATGAGAATGAGCGTTGCGATTGCTTTTGGTTTTCTTGTCTGGGGTGCCATGGCTGTTGCATGTTGTGTGACGCGATTAGGTATTGCAAGTTGTTCTTTGTTCGCACGTGTATGGTTGCGCTTTGAAGTGTACAGTGCGAATTGTTTTGCAAGGACTTCAAGTTGGCAGAGTTTTGTTTTTGCTGATTCGGCTTTGTGAGTTTTGTCGTGCAGTTACAAATGTTCACTGTACTGAGATGATGTTTCGGTGCAGGGATGAGTCGGATTATGGTATGTCTGTCGTCACAACTGTGGTCAACTGTGGCGATGTTACTCATGCTTGTGCGAGAGTTTCTTTGCAGAGGATGTCAATGGTGGATAGTGCTTCTGGGAGTCGATGTCGTCAGCGATTGCGATCTTCGACGAGTGTTTTTGGATGTCCATGGAATAAGGGAATACGTGTTTCGAAGCGCTCTTCTTCTTCGACCAAGTTTGGGGCAACAGTGTTGCTTCTGATGACAGTGTGCTACTGCGTTGAGGATACTATACTCTCGGATGCTGCGTGGTCCGATTCTTCAACCGTGCTGTACGAGGGCAGGGGTTGGCACTCCGCACACGTGTCACCATCGAGGAATGTGGTGGTCGCGATGGACTACGCCTCTCGACGGTTACTTGAACCGTTGGTGTCTTCCGTTGCCTATGTTGAGGTGCGGCAATCGCGCTCAAGTCTGGATTTGGACTTGGTGCGGCGACAGATATGTCTTCACGTCGCTCAGGATCTTGGAGTCGACCGACGAGTGATGCGCCAAATGGGTTTTCTTCTTCAAGTTGGGGGTTATTGCTTTGTAGGTGTTTTGTGTTTTGCTGGAGTTAGTTTGGTTGTGTTTTTGTGTGTTTGGACATTTTTGCATATTTGAACAGTTACATAATTAAGCTAGGTAGGGTTCAGACATTTTCTTACTGTACAGTAGTTTGCGTTTATTGGTCGCCAACCTGTGGTTCTCTCTCCTTCAGGTAGGGGGATATGTTGCATGTAGGCACATGACCTCTTACATGCAGGATTGCAGGTGCTAGGCTAAGTCCGTAGGTTAGCGAGAATCTGATGTCATAGAAGGAGTGGCCTTGTCTATAAATAAGACTGCCGTCTTTGTTCTTGAGCTCATTGCCTTGTGTTGGTCAGACATGCTGGTCTGACGTTAGTAGAGTTCAGTGTATTATTTTGGTTGACCATGTTGGGTTGACAATGGTGGAACTCAGTCTGTAATATTAGTTAAGAGAGCTGTTGGTTGACCGCCTGTGGTCTAGATGAAGATAGTTTGTTAGTCGACGTTGTGACAGTTGTTCGTCGGTTGTGTTCTACTCCGTGCCTGACGGGGTGGTCGAATGTCCGCTTCTGAATGTCTTACGAGCGGTGCTTTGACATTTTGTTCCGCTTGAGTTCTCTTGTTCGTCTGTTGGTAACTATATCGCATGTTCATTCTATTAAATCCTATTTTTTTCGAACTTTGGGCTTCCATTCCGTTCTTTAGCGAGTATTATACCTAGGGAACATGTCACAATATACAGGGTGGGCCAGTAGGAATGCAACAACTTTGACGCCTTATAACCTGAAAACTGTTTATCTAAGCGTATTATCCAATATATCATGTTGAAGATAAATATCCATGTTATCATTCTGCAAAATATCTACGAGATACTATTACGACTTTTTGAGATAATGCTATTAATATTCGATGTGCCATTTTCTTGCCATAAAACTGCAAGAAAAAACAAAAGTTTGAAACTGAAGATGTCAATTCTAAACAATCACTTAGTACGAACAATTAATATCTTGCGTGAATTTACCATCAGTCAAACAAATACTCAATATGTCCACCACGTGCTTTGATGACTGCATGAACACGAGACGACCACGGATTGTTGTCTTGGCTGCAAATTAACTCTTGGACTTGTGCAATGTTCGCTGTTGTGCGCGCAGAACGTTTGCGACCACAGTTGCGGCTGTTAGACGTTCCCGTAGCATCAATTTGTTTAATCAATCGATGTAGAGCATATTTATTCCATTTTCTAGGAGGGTATTCTATCGGCATCTGATGTGCATTGTATCCTTTTTCTGCCCTTAAAATTCGGATTAAAATTCTATCATCTTCCGTGAGCGGCGCCACGATGTTCAATAGTTACATTCAAAATTGAGAGGTGTGCGCCGCACCGAAATCTTATAACAACGGTGCCGTATATCAGTGCAAGGTTTGACACAGAAGTAGAGTGGATGATTACTTTCAATTTAATATATTGGGCACGATGTTCGGATCACAATTTTTCAAGTTATATCCATTCAAATTAGTTGCATTCCCACTGGCCCATACTGTATATACAGGGTGGCGCAGAAAAAGTGGGACCCCTAGTGTAATATAAAGTAATAAATTTTTGTGTAAGTTTTTCTTCTAAAAACAAGTAAATTGTTGCCAAATCATAATTTATACAAAATCAGAAATCAAATTCAATGTGTCCTCATCGGTTCTCAACAGTTCTTCTAAACGTCTGCGTCTCTGGTCAATGCGTCTGTTTATAAACCGCTGAGTGAGTTTTTGCCACTCTTCAACAATGGCCAGTTTCAACTGATATATTGTTTCAAATTTACGACGAAGGTAGACTTTTTATTGAAGAGCACCCCAAATAGCATAATCTACAGGGTTTAGGTCCGGGCTATTTGGGGGCCACATGTCTGGTTCGATGAAGGTGACATTTTTCGGGAAGTTGATCGTGTTTCTTGCCGTGTGCGAAGGAGCTCCGTCCTGTTGCAGTGTCCAGCTTTGTCGATTACACCTCGCTCGAATGTCCGGAAGCAATCCTTGTCTTAAGACGTGATCACTTTCGCTCCAAGTTCAACAAAGACCGCACTGGTTTTTCCCATCCTAGACACACCGACCGAAACCATGATGCCACGACTGAAATGTTCACGTTCACGCACGAGTCTCGTTGCTGGAACTTGTTTTTTGTCTCTCTTGTATCATTAAAGTTCACGACGTAGTGACGTCACACGTTGAGTTAGTGAGTAAGGATATTTTTTCAGTTTAAAAAACCGCCCACAACATAATTTGATATATATTGCACATATATATCCATTCCATAGAGTATATATATATCTATTCCATAGAGTAGTGGTAACATCACTGGCGTGAAGAGCAAGAGGTAGCTGGTTCAATTCCCGCTACCCCCCCAAATTAGGTCCACTCAGCCTTTCATTCGCGAGATGGCGCGTTGTTAAAATGAGATGTAGGACGTGATAGGCGTCTTGCATGGCTGCCGTGTACAGTTAAATTCGACTCCTGTAATAACTTGTGATCATCCGTTCATACTGATTTGTAATCATACTGCGTAATTGTCAGTTTGAAGATATTAAACGAAGATTATTATTATTATTTAATGAGGGGTGCGCCACCCTGTCTAAATATAAGACCTTGCTTTTTGACCGGGCCTGGGTCGTCGGGAGCGCCACTGAGTAGATTTCTTGAAGTGGCTCTCTCTCTCTCTCTCTCTCTCTCTCTCTCTCTCTCTCTCTCTCTCTCTCTCTCTCTATATATATATATATATATATATATATATATATATATATATATATATATATATATATATATATATTCCGAAGAAAAGTGTGCAGTTGACATTTCTGGGCATATTAGACACACACACAGTCACACACTCACATACACACACATAATATATATATATATGTATATATATATATATATAAGGTTCATCAGTCACTCTGTTACAGAGTAAAGCAGGGAGGCGACCTGACCGACGTCTCTTAGGAGCGTAGACTCGGGCCCGACCTTGGCTGGTGAACCAAAGTCCTCCGTGCCCACCTTCACGTGGTGCGGACCGCTAGTACCCTTCCATTGGTAGGGGAACGAACGGGCACGGCAGGCAAAACCAGGGGAAGGCAATGGCAAACCACCCCTGTTAACATGCCAAGAAAATCGTCATGAGGCACACCAAACCAAAAACACCGATAGTCGCAGATGGTGGGACTCCCAGGCCGGAGCGCGACTCAAAAGCTACTGGGGAAGAGCAAGACGGTGAGTCAATGACCCTTCGGTCTAATGAAGCAACAGGACAAAAGCCGAAAGGACGTTTTGAGGTGGATCGTATTGAGGGGAAAAGACTCAACCTGAGCTGCAGTCAAAAGATGATATTGGGTACATGGAATGTGCGTAGTATGCAAACCGGAAAGATGGATGTGATTCAAGGAGAGATGAAAACATTGGACTTAGCAATATTGGGATTAAGCGAGACAAGATGGAAAGGACAAGGACATTTCAGCTGGAATGGATACAAGATAATAATGTCAGGACAAAAAGAGAGAGGAAGAAATGGAGTTGCAATCATCTGTGATAAGACAAGTACAAATGCGATAATGGGTTATGATACGGTGAGCGATAGAATCTTGAGTGTAAGATTTAGAGGAGAAAGGTAAACACAACTATTATACAGGTATATGCTCCAACATCGATAGCAACAGAAGAAGAACACGATAGTTTCCATAATGATTTGCAGAGTACAATGGATATAACTCCGAAGGGAGACGTACTGATAACCATGGGGGACTTTAACGCGAAGGTGGGACAATGCAAAGGAGATGATAGAGGAACAATGGGTATCCATGGACTGGGTGAACAGAATGAAGCTGGGGAAAGACTTGTTGAATTCTGCAAAAGGAATGACTTGAGAATCATGAATACATGTTTTGAACAGCCAAAGAGAAGACTGTACACATGGACGTCACCGAATGGGAAATATAGGAATCAGATTGATTACAACTTGGTAAATAAAAGATGGAACAGTACGATAAGAGATGTGAGAACTAGACCAGGAGCGGATTGTGGTACCTACCATGAGCTACTGGTAGCAACACTGAAAACGAAATTAAAAAAGCTGAAGAAAGGAGATCGAATGACTAGATACGACTGCAAGGGCATTACACCGGAATACAGGATGGAAATAAAGAATCGATTTGAAGTACTTGAGAGAGATGAGATAGAGGCGGAAGATGATTCGAACAACATATGGGAGAGAATGAAGAAAACCATAGTTGAAGTTGCTGAGAAACATATCCCAAAGAAGAAGAAAATCACAACTACAACTTGGTTGTCGAGAGAAGCTGTGGGCATGGCAGCGGACAGGAAGGCTGCAAAGAAAGCAGGTGACAAAGATAAGGTAAGGGTACTGAATAGAGCCTTCCAAAAACAAGCACGGGAAGATAAAGAAAAACATTTAAATGAAATGTGCAAAGAAATGGAAGATGAAGGAAGGAAAGGGAGAGCCAAAGAATTGTTTTCAAAAGTAAAGGAAATAACGGGAAAATTCACACCTAGAATGGGCTCAATGAAGACAGGAGATGGAAACGTAATCTGCGATGAAGAGAAGATGAAGAAAAGATGGAAAGAATACACAGAAGAGTTAT
>OY744608.1:27656027-27818527 GCA_963556255.1 Allolobophora icterica | reverse complement strand
CACGAGAGGAAAAGCAAGTTTTAAAAAAGTAAAGGAGGAAGATACGTTCTCTGAGCGAATAGAAGAACGAACGGACGGCGGAAGCTCATTCCAGGCGGCAGGGCCGATGGAAGCAAAATTATTACAATACATTACAAATGAAATTTATAGTTTCCTTCTTACAAAGTTTAGAAGTGCATGCCCTCGGCTTACTACAAAAAATACTGTAATAGGCCTACTTGTTTATGCCGACATGAAGTAGTTTAACAGAAGTGCATGTAGCTCTTACCCCACTCGCACTGAGCCCCACGGTATCCAGGCGGACAGACGCAGTTGTAACCCCAGTTGTAACCTTTATCAGACGTTTGACAAGTTGCACCGTTCTTGCACGGATTCAGATTGCACACGAAGGCTGGAACGAGATAATCATAGAAAATAGATTCACTGTCAGCCAGCCATCTTTTCGCATCGCTTTTCACTCAGTGGTCGTCTGTCGATCCTACACATCTCCCTCTCTAAGTCTCATTTTAGGACAGATGTGAAGCAATTAACTGTACAAGATAGGTACAAGTTAAAACAGGTGAATGTAGTTCAAACAAACTTAATAATAAAATCTACATTTGTTTTAAGCTAATCGTCATCTAGCCCATATCTCACTACAAAGTTCAATAACGATTGCGACAGTGGCGTAGCTATCATAATTATGTGCAGAGGGTGCGAGTATACCCCGAAGCCGTAATTTTTCTGGTTAACGGCTGGCTTGAACACATTTACGATTGGTTTTCGGCTGGCCGTAAAAGCGCGTGAACTACCTTTTTCGGCCATAAATTCATCCGGAAAAAAAATTACGGCTTGAAAAATAGTTTGCTCAAAAAAGTGTATCGACTATAGAGAGTTCCAATAAGCCAATTAATTAGACATTAGATTAGAACAACTGTGAAACAATGCAATGAACAAATGAACAATGATGAGTGGCAGTGGCTCGCAGAAAGTCATACGAAACAGTAGTTTCAGTGTCTATACTTGTGAGTTAATCTACAAAAGTCATTACTTATTAGTTCATCATTAGTATTAGTATCCCCACTGACTTCAGGCTCAGGCAGACTCAGTAATCAGTTTAATATTGTCAGGTACGAACGATACATGGTGAAATTTCCTAGACGTAAGTGTGCTGCGCCCAGAATTGCAGATCAATCCTGTAATTGAAAACACACATTCCACTGGCATAGATGATGTCGACATTGCAAGATATCTCTCTAGATGTGCCTCTTCAGGCTTGGACTTGCCCACCTGGGCCAGCCGCCCAAAAAGAAAAATATGATTAAAACATGTTATGATATTTTAGTTCAAATTCTTAATTCTAGTGTTATAAATTATGAAATATTGGCAGTGCCTGGTTGTTACCAAGAAACGTTCGGCTAAGTGTCAATATGCACTTTAACTTACCGTTGATCATAGCGCATGCAATGTAGAAACAGCGGTTATCGATTTCTTATACATAGACATACTTCCATAATATTTCTGAATCAAAAAAATTAACAATGATGTCCGATACATAGCGAAAACTCTCCTGGATTCTTTGACAAGTTTCGAATTTATTTAGACTGCGCAATTGTTTTTTTTAAGTGCTTGAACATACAGCTCTCTTATCTCAATATTTGCAAACAACGGCATAGACATCCTACGGGCCTATATATGGTTCAAGATACAATGAATTAAGCCAAATACATCGATCTTTTTACGTCATTTTTGAAGCAGCTGCACTTTTTTCAGAACTTGCTAACAGTGAACTAGATAAAATAAATCTCGACATTGATGTTGAGACTGCTTTGAAACAGCAAAGAATTAGATCAAAAAATAAATTGCCAGGATAATCTGCCAAATGAAAATGCTAAAGAATAGATTTAGAGTAAATGTTCACAACATGGGAATAGATCAAGTTATTAGTAGTTTGAAACAGTGATTCTCTGAGCACATTAATCTTTACGCTGATTTGTCTTGGTTAGTTCCAAGCAATTCTGCAGAAATTTCGATAAGGATTTTCAGTGATGGATTATGTAGGCCTACAGCACTGAGTGAGTTGCTCAGAAAATTTGGTTACAGTGTAACAAAAGAGCAGCTGCAAAGGGAATTTTTGGACTTTGCAAGAAAATGGGAAAGTTTCAAAACTAAAAGACTATAATTTGCAATTTGACACTGAAATAACTGACACAGTCTCAGAAAAGCCACTCAGTCTGGATCTGTAGAAAGTGAAACAGACCCAATAACAGAAAACAGCAAGAGGAACAGAAATAAATGTAAATCTTGAAGAAAACGTGTTGTTTGCTGTTACCACGTTCGCCTTAAGTTCAACTTATTCACATGTGTTTTTGGCTTACAAATTCTTTTTGACATTATCCTCATCACAAGTTGCTTGTGAGAGGTCATTTTCGAAATTGAAATACATTTTCAACAGATTAATAAATTTGCTAAACCAGTGAAGTTTAGAGTCTTTCATGATGATGGCTTGTGAAGAGGACCTTCTTAGAATTAATAATGATGAAATCGACGTTTGGCGTCAACTTGTGATGCGATGAAAAATGCTATATTAGGTGCTTATGTGAAGTTGTGTCTACTAATTCAATCATGATGTTAAGTTTTTGAAATAAACTAAAGTACTAAACCGTGCACAGTGCACTACCTAATGTAACTGTTGGTTCCCAACATAATTACGAATTTACGACAAATCACAAATTAAAACACATACGGTAATTATGTGTTAATTTCTCATGTTAAATGTTACCAAAACCATTGGCAGGCACCACACAGTTTCGTGCTTTCGGCGCTCAATTATGTGGGCCGCCATGACCAAATTTCCCGGGCCGCTTTTGCAAGCCAGTCCAACCCTGTGCCTCTTGACTCAGTGTTGAGTACAAAGACTCATTCGTGTGCCAGAAGTGGAGCGTATCATCGTCTGTTGCGAACAATCTGTTGAAAAACAAAGCAATGTTCAGCGCTCAATTAGCAATTGAGTCACGGTCACAAATGCATCAGTCCCTCACTCCTCACACAGCTACATCACTCATTAACAAAGTAATACATTATTTTCATATTGACAGATGGGCAATATTCACTCAGTCTGAAAATAATTTGAGCAATAAATTCAAATAATTATGTTAAGAAACAGACATTTCATGCTTTCAGTTCACATAGATTGCAGTGAGTTCACATTCAATCACGATGCACGAATATTATGTAATACTGATTAGAAGTTAGAACCACAAATGGGCTATCAGCCATACATGAATAGGTGTAGGCCTAGCCGTCATAGCGGGAGAAAAAAGAAACAGGTACACAGAAAAAAAGTGAAAATTCTGGTAATAGGCTGCAGCCGCTTTTGAAACAGAGTAGTAAGAGTGTGAACTCTGCACTAACCTGCATGAGAGATAATTAGAAATCTCCAGAGTAACAGATTTACTATTGCCGTGCTGCTTGAAACTTTCAGTTCACTGCTCAGATCAGCCAAGAACATCCAGTGAAAACAGTGACAAACTAACGAATTTCACACACTTTTAACAACGGGAGTTCAAGACTTAATGAGAAATGCATGTAGTCGACAATATATATATATATATATATATATATATATATATATACACTGTGTCCACGATAAAGTAGAACACTGCTGTTTCTACCAATATCTTCAATATTTGTGAAGTGATTTATGAAATATTTTGTACACCGTAACTCCACCCAATCTGACGTGGGTCAGTGAATTGTCATAACATTTGGTTGAAAAGAGCGGTTTTGTTGAGTTCAGCGGTCACAGTTGATGTTCGAAGTGCCCGCCTTCAGCGCGCACACAGGCTCTGAGTCGCTGACGCCACTCATTGACAGCGCTGCAATGAGTCTCCTTGCGCAATACCCCTTCGTCTCTCTCAACTCCTTGATTAAAATCTTGTCCTCTGCGCTGAAAACCATTTCTTTACAACCAACTACTGTTACGTAAAACAGGTCTCGTAGTGTAACTGTTTCCGAAAATGACGCTTATAAACAACAGCCTATACTATGTATCCCCTGCGGTAGCCAGAAAAATGACGTAATTCTATACGTTTTACTGTTCGGGAACTTGGTTTCTGAACCACCCAATTTCAAAAGGGTATATCCTCGTAACCGTTGCATCAATTGTCATAAAATTTGCAGGGTATAGATAGAATAGACTGAAGTTCATGTGCACCAAATTTAGTACATATAATACTACAATTGATCAAGATATTTCACAAAGTCTAGTGTTCTACTTTATCGTGGACACAGTGTATATATACTTCTCAATGAGAAATGCATGTAGTCGACAATATATATGCGTAATTGTCAATATATATATATATATATATATATATGTTCAGGATACATACGGACAGTGCAGGATGATAATTCAAATTAAAAATCAAAGTTCTTTTATTGTTGTTCTCCAATCTTTAAATTATTACACGATTTACATGATAAAGGGAACTTTAAGTTACGTGCAATCAGTGACAAAAGGAAAACCCAAAGGAACGAAACCGTTCAGCTGTCAGGGTCGCCTAATTACACAAACTATATCAGACCAATGAAGTGGGGCTTAACAATGCAATACAGAATTTATTCCTAATAACATCTTTAGCATAATAATAATGAACGTTCGGTGGGCTAAGTAAATATACATAATACAGAATTCTATTTTTACCGAATAATCTAGAGCGTTTAATTGGCTATTTAATTTATTGATATGCATAAACTTAGTACAACTTATGAATATTAATCTAAAATGTTAGATAGATTATGTGATTGCAGACACTTACAAATATTGTTATACAACTTCCAGAACTTTGACTAGATTTCGGTCTCTGGGGAATAACCGATAAGAATATTGTATTGTATAACATTGTATTGTATTCGAACATTTATAAAGCACTTCTAGCGGGAAAGCCATTCACAAGCGCTCCCAGTGCGAGTGACCTCGAGAGAAAAATTAAGTCTTAAGAAAAGTAAAAGATGAAGATACGGCACCTGAGACAATGGAAGAACGAACGGACGGCAGAAGCTCATTCCAAAGGGCAGGGCCGATAAAAGCAAAATTATTACAATACATTACAAATGAAATTTATAATTTCCTTCTTACAAAGTTCAGAAGTGCATGCCCTCGGCTTACTACAAAAAAAACTATAGGGGCCTAATAGGCCTACTTGTTTATGCCGACATGAAGTAGTTTAACAGAAGTGCATGTAGCTCTTACCCCAATCGCAATGAAACCCACGGTATCCAGGCCGACAGATGCAGTGGTAACCCCAGTTGAGACCTACATCAAACGGTCGACAAGTTCCACCGTTCTTGCACGGATCCGGATTGCACACATCGTGTGGAACCAGATAATCATAGAAAATAGATTCACTGTCAGCCAGCTATCTTTTCGCATCCCTTTTCGCTCAGGTCTCGTGTCATGACAGTCAGATTGCATAATATTGTCTTCAGAGTTTATGTATGTGAGCGGAATAACTAATTTTTTTTATTGATAGGTTATCTATTAATAACCAGCTGGCAGCCACCGTTCTGAACTCCTTTGACCTTGTGTTTGCGTCTCAAGTCATGAAAGATTTACAGTCACATTGCATAATGTCTTCAGAGTTTGTGTGGGTGAACGGAATAACTAATTTTGTTATTGATAGGTTATCTATTGACAGCGAGCTGGCAGCCACCGTTCTGAACTCATTTAACCTTGTGTTTGCGTCTCGAGTCATGACAGATTGACAGTAACATTGCATAATGTCTTCAGAGTTTATGTGAGTGTGCGGAATAACTTATATTGGTAAAAGATTGTTGATTTTCTGTATAATAGCGAAATTTTACGCAATTTTATGACTGCGACCACCTAAGACCCTGATTTATACATTAGGTCTATGTGGCGGATGGCATACACATGAGTCCATGACAATATTGGTAAGAATGCAAGGCTACAAGTCTTACAGGGCCAAACAGGGACCCATGCGGGACCCCTGCACACGAGCCCATGAAAAGCTAGCTATGCCACTGGATTGGGACAATGCTGGACTTTCGAGTTGGACATAATATATGTAATACAGCAGCGACCCAGCGCCAAACAGCTGATCATGTGACACAAGGCAATTCTCACAATACCAAAAAAATCATCAATTTGTGATGTGACGAAGTGACTCATTATGTGACTCATTATGTGGCTCATTATGTGACGCAATATGTGACGTATCTTATTTAATTTAGTCACATTATACACGTCAGATTGCAGGTTAATAAAAAATTTAATTGTAATTGTAACCTAAAAAATTATATATATTCACTCAGATCAGCGGCGCTCTCAACCAGAATCAGTGCAGCACGGCAAAAAGGCTGGTTTTCAGGAATTTGCGGAACTGGGGAGGAGAGTGGGCAAGAGGATCAGAGACAAGGGAAGACATTTCCGAACGGAAGGACCAACATAGGCAAAGCTCCTACTGGATTGGGTCGTGGAAGAGCGCATACGACGGAAAACTATAAGGCCACCGGCCGAAGATCGCCAGTAGGCCCTCGCAGGCATGGAAGAAACCAGGTTGCAAAAATTCATTTGGTAGGCCAAAGACCTCACTGGGTCTGTTCCAGTGAGGCAGTTGCGTATGAGTGTGAGGCTTCAGTCTGTTGCTAATTTAAACATAGACGCTAAAACTAAAATACGTTGTGTCCCTGTTATAACATATCATTTTCGCTTGTCTAAGCACTTTTCAGACTTTCAAAAAATTACTGTTCTTTAGCTGCTGGATCATGTTTATATTTACTGTTACCAACACAGTTATCAGCGAGTTAGCTGCATGAGCAACAAAACTTACAGTAGGCCTATAATATGCAAAACAGGAAACGCTCATACTACTTTACAGTGCTGGCTGTGCATAGAATATAGTAATCATACAATAAATAACTAATTATAGATGTTCTTTGTATTTACATTATTTTTTCTGATTTTAGATCAATGTATGCCTTTCTTGATT
This sequence comes from Allolobophora icterica, assembly GCA_963556255.1. Taxonomy (NCBI): domain Eukaryota; kingdom Metazoa; phylum Annelida; class Clitellata; order Crassiclitellata; family Lumbricidae; genus Allolobophora; species Allolobophora icterica. The sequence goes on along the minus strand of OY744608.1, from coordinate 27,811,535 downwards.
ACTTTTCTGCAGTTGAGATGGTCTGCATAGTTCTTGGTGGATCTGGTGCGTTATGAAACTAACGACATTTTCATTAGCATGAAAAGAATATTTATATTTCAATTACTGATAGTGCGAATTTTTTCGTTATCCATAAATATGAAAACGCTGCTTCAAGAACGTGACTCTAATTCCGACTGTCACAGTAAATGTTAATTATTGCCTCATTGTTATTAGATCCCTAAAGGCCTACTACTTGGCCTAAGGAGAATATTATGTGACCGACTAAATAAAGCGAAGCCTGCTTCAGTTTTAGAAAATCCGCAAATGCAGACGCAGAGGTCAAACACAAAGACACCAAAAACGAAACAATTGACATACCGGCAATACGGTTCAGGAGGCTTTCACCTCCGGACGATTCACCTCTAGGGGTATTCACCTCCGGACGTTTCACCTCCGGACGTTGCACCTCCGGACGATTCACCTCTAGGGGCTTTCACCTCTAGGGGCTTTCACCTCTAGGGGCTTTCACCTCCAAATGTAAAATAAGACCTTTTGAAGAGATTTATTTACGCCGAAAACATAACAGACAACATACAAACTACGAAACTAATTATCATTCTGTCAGACGACAAGTTCACTTTTGAATGTCTGTTTCTCTTGTTGGATGCTTAAATACTGCACACCGTGGTATTATATAATTACTTCTCGTTAAGAGCCTATGTCAACCCAATCCTTCTGTTGACAATCCTTCTGATTAAATCCTTGTTCTCTTCGTACTTAACGCCTATTTAACGTTCACCTTTTGAACAATAATTCTACGTATAAGTATAACCTGAATTAATCAGCAACACAGTTTAATATCTTTTCAGTTTAATAAGAAACAAACAGACAGAACTCAATTCGATTACAACTCAACTAGTCAGCCACACTACTACAGCGAACATACTCGAATTCAAACTTCTCTAGTCAGCATAATTCTTCGCGCCGCTTGACACACCTGTCTTCTGTGCGCATAAACGAACTCTAATAATATACATATAGCGCGCCGCTGCCGATATCGGCCGGCCGCGCGTGTCACTAAGACTAAACGTTATACATCTATCATATATACATATACACGTGAAACTAAAGTAAGCGCACTAAATATATACGCCAATATCTCGCACTGCAAGACTGTACACAAAACTCAGTTCACATTACCTCCTTCCTTTTTCTGGAATTGAGCAAATTAAATTTCAAAATTTGCGAAATTACCAAAATACATGAAACATACATATATATCTAACTAATTAATAAACAGTCTTACGATTACTTATAACCTTGACAAACAATCAGCAATAATATTCAATCTGCCCTTCTTGTACTTCACCTCAACATCAAAAGTTTGTAAGGCTAACGCCCAACGCACAAGTTTAGCAGACTTAGACATTGACTCAGTCAAATATGTAAGAGGATTGTGATCAGTAAAAATGAAAATTTTTGATCCAATTATAATTTCTTTTAACTTGTTTAGAGCCCAAACAATAGCATAGGCTTCCTTTTCCACAGTAGCCCATCTCTTCTGGGTATCAGTTAACTTCTGACTGATAAATGACACAGGGCGTTCTATTCCCTTGTCGTCCATCTGTGTTAAAACAGCACCGACTGAAAAGTCACTACTATCGCAGTACAAATTGAATGGTTTTCCCACTTCAAAAACATATAACACTACTTTGGATCGCACAGCCTCTTTAAGTAAATCAAATGCTTGCTGATGTTCAACAGTCCAATCAATCTTATCAGAAACACGTTTACTAGTTAAATCAGATAAAGGTTTCGCAATCTGTGCAAAGTCCTTAATAAACTGTCTGTAATAATTAAAAAATCCAAGCAGTTGCTTAACTTGCTTCTTAGTTTCTGGGATCTTCAAATTAGTCAAACTTTCAATTCTGTCTGGATTCATCTTTATCTTACCAGACCCAACCACATGACCGATAAACCTTACTTCAGACTTACCAAATATGCATTTTTTCAAATTTAAGGTAACGTTATGCAATCTCATTTGCATCAAAAATGCATCTAACTGCTGTAAATGAATTTTCCAATTGTCAGAATGCACAGCAATGTCATCAACATACGGTTCTGCAAAGTCACTTATAGGCTGTAAAACTAAATTTATCGCCTTAACAAAAGTTCGGCCTGAATTTATCATTCCAAAAGGAACACGAGTAAATTCATACAGTCCATTATGTGTTACAAAAGCTGTCTTCCATTGATCAGATTGTTTTACAGGACAAGTCCAATAAGCACTTCGACAGTCCAAAATAGAAATCACATTAGACTTTCCAACTTTGTTCAAAACGTCTCTGACAATCGGCATCGGATATTTACAATCCACTGTGAATGAGTTAATGTATCTGTAGTCACAGGCAAGTCTTAAAGATCCGTCTTTCTTTTTAACAATAACCAAAGGGCTTGCCATTCTGCTCGATGATGGTTTGATAATGTTTGTTTTTAACATTTCTTTGATCTGACGTTCCACTTCTGCTCGATAAATCAAAGGAATTCGATATGCTGCAAATTCCTTTGTGCCTTGCTCTCTTGTTATACTGATTTGGGTATTGTAACTGCTTTTCTTGAGAGTAAGATTCTGCAAACAATAATGCTTTCTCCGTAGTTTCTTTGAGTTCTTTCAAATGCTTTTCGTGAAAAGGAATTTTCTTGTGCCATTTCCTCGGGTTGTCTATTAGGTCCATTGTCATTCTCCTGAAGGCGACCTCTTCTCTTGAGACCGGAGTGATAGGCACTCTATCCATCACCAAACTCCTTGCCTTTAGTTGACACTTCTCGCAAGACTTACAAAATTTCACAATGTCTCTTCTCATCTTTGGCCATACAAAAGACAATTTTATTCGTTCTCTTGTTTTCTCTTCTCCTAGATGTCCTCCAAATACCGATTCATGCGCTAATTCCATCACTTTAATTCGTCTCTCTTTTGGTAACACTAGTTGATATATCGTCTGGTCTAATATCTGATATTTCTTATGTAATAAACCGTTGATCACACAGAATTCAGATTCTTTCTCTTGTGCTAACTTCCACCACGGCTTCAACGATTCATCCTTTCTCTGTTGCTCTTCAAACTTCTTCGAATCGGCAATCTGCACCTTTTGTTCTTCATCCATCTCTTCATCTCTATACAAGTCTCCTATCCCCACATCACATTCATTGTCTTCTTCCGTTTCATTTAATGTGCCATTCTCGCATGCAGCCATCTCTTGCTCGTTTATCTCTGATGTTATACCATCTCGCGATAAGCTTCGTTGCTCATTACTGTCGTTTTCCTCATCACTTGAACTTTCAGTTTCACTCTTCTCATCAACATCTACCATTTCCTGTTTCCGACTCTGCGCTCTCGTCATTACATTTGCTTGTACACTCACATTTCCTTGTATCGTTTTAATTTTCATCTGTGGTACGGCTTTTAATTCGGCAATTATCTCTGGATGCAACAAGAATCTTTCTGTACTGCCCATCTTTGCAATACTAGCACACATCAAGGTGACATAAGGTGTAAGTGAACACTGGATTTTACGCGGAAATCCCTCTTCTTCCACGTCACTACCACACAGTCTAACATCGACTTTCACTAACTTCGCAGGAATGGCATCTCCTGCCACACATTGCAAGTTCACTTTTCCAATTTGTTCCACCTTCATGCCTTCCAGTAATTCTTCACTAATCACCGGAATTTCTGCACCCGAGTCGCTCAGTGCTTTGACTTTCACTGGCTCTTTACCGTCTACTCCACGAATTTCGACCTCGACATATTGCAAGAACGATTTCTTCAATATTCGACTGTCATCTTTTCCTATGACTTCTCTCTGAATTTCAGCATCCAATAGAATTTCTTTTTGAATACCACATTTCATTACTGACTTTACTTCAGTCTCTTGGTTTTCTTGACCCGTGGTTTGATTGTCTGTATCACTAAGCACTTGAATCAAATTCACCCTTGTGTGTTCTTGATTTCTGCTAGAACTAGCTGCTGCCACTGGAACTGGACAAAATTTAACCAAATGTTTGTCTGAACCACAGTTGTGACAACGCTTCACCACCATACCTCGTTGTTCATTGCCTTCATATCTCTTATACTGCGTAAACGATGTGTTGCCTTCCCTCTTGGCAAACGGCGCTGACGATTTGTTAAATCCCTGACGACCAAACGTCACTTTTCTGGTCTCATTGGGTACAGGGACATTAGCCTTGACTTCTTTACCTTTGAACTGACTCCCTGTTTCTGGATTACTTTTCCACTTTCCACTCTGGCTTTGGTTTACGGAACGTTGAGAAGGATAACTGTTTATGTTTGGGAACGCAAACCCAATTCGATTGTTTACATGAATGTCTGCTAGGTCTGCCACTGCACTAGCTTGGAGACAGTCAGTTCCTTCCTTCGACAATACAAACTGTAGTGGACCTGGCGGTAAACATTCTTTTAGCTTATCCGCTACCAGCAAATCAAAGAGCGTATCATACTCTCTGTTCACGTTTCGACTTCTCACGTAATAGTTTAGCAAGTTCTTCAGTCTTGCCGTAAACATCGTATAAGTCTCTTCTGTTGTCTTCTTAGCATCTACAAATCTGGCTCTGTATTCTCTCGAAGTCAACTTAAATTCTTTTAATAAGTGCTGCTTGACTCTATCATAATTGTCTAGATCATCGTATGACAATCTATTCAGAACGGTTCGAGCTTTCGGCGTCATCAATGGTAGTAATAATTTCACCCAAAACGGCTTTTCCACAGCAAAACTGCGAAATGCGTTCTCGACTGTTTCAAAATATAATGGCACCTCCATCATATCAGTTGGCATTTGAGGCAATACATGCTTCATTGCATCACCTATTTTCTTAATTTTTGACACCAAAGTTTCACTTTCTTGCTGCTTCCTTCTTTCAGCTTCCCGTTCTTCTCTCATTTGTGTTTCTTTCAATGTCAATTTTGATTTCTCCAGTTTCAGACGTTCCTGTCTTTCTGCCTCTGCCTTTTCCAAACTTTCTTTCTGAAATTTGAGTTCTTCTTGTCTGATCTGTTCGGCGCGTTCTAACTCTAACGTTCGCGCTTTTTCTTTTTCTTCTTCACGCATTCTCTTTGCTTCAATCTGTTGCTGACGAACCTCTTCATCACTTTTTCTAGCTCTTTCAAATTCAATCATCTGCTCTAGTCTTCTTCTTTCAGCATCTTCCCTATCTCTTTTCAACTGTTCTAATTGAATCTCAAACTGATGCTTTTGCAATTCCAGTTCTGCCTTACGCACTTGTTCTGCTTTATCTTCTCTCTCTCTCTGCAGGCGCAATTCTTCTTGCCTTGCAATTTCCGCTTTCTCTTCTTTCTCTCTCTGCAAGCGCAATTCTTCTTGCCTTGCAAGTTCCGCTTTCTCTTCTTTCTCTCTCTGCAAGCACAATTCTTCTTGCCTTGCAAGTTCCGCTTTCTCTTCTTTCTCTCTCTGCAAGCGCAATTCTTCTTGCCTTGCAAGTTCCGCTTTCTCTTCTTTCTCTCTCTGAAGACGTAATTCTTCTTGTCTTAGCTCTTTCTCTTCTTGTCTTCGTCTATCCTCTCTTTCTTTCTCTTCTTGTCTTCGTCTCTCCTCTTTTTCTTTCTCTTCTTGTCTCCGTTTCTCCTCCCTATCTTCTTTCATCATCATCCACTGCATCAACATCTCCATAGACATAGGCACAGGAGGTTTTTCAATAGCCTTTTCTACGGCACCGCCAACGGCACCTTCTTCTTCGACTTCTTCTTTAACCCACACTTCAGCGAGTTCCTGTATCATGTCACCACGTGACATACCTTCTAATTGTTCTTCTTTAAAACCGGCTTTCAACAAACGCTGTTTTAGCCTTTCCGTAGACATCTTCTTAATATCTGCTTGTCTTTCAGCACTTAGTTTCTCCATCTTACTTGTTTACTTTGGTGATTTCTCTTTTCAAAGAAGTCACGGTTTTTCTTGTTGTGTGAATCGATAAACAAACGGGATTTCTTTTATATTTGTTCGTGGAAAACAACGAAATTTTTTTATACCGTTTTCTCGTGTTCCACCGTCGTTGATATCGTAGACACGTCACACAGCAACAACGCGTAAATTCTTTTAACACCGTTGTAAATTCTTCAATCACCGTCGTAGATTCTTTTATCCGCCGAAAGAGGTGATAACGTGAATTTTAATCCACCGTGAGTTTATATCCACCGTGAGTAATTATTCCACCGTGAGTAATTATTCCACCGTGAGTTATTTATCCACCGTGAGTTCTTATCCACACCGTCACTGTTCCACCGTGAGTTTTTATTCACCGTGAGTTCTTATCCACACCGTCACTGTTCCACCGTGAGTTTTTATTCACCGTGAGTTCTTATCCCACCGCTGCCACCAATAATGTCAACCCAATCCTTCTGTTGACAGCCTACAATTTAGAAATTGTTCCATATCTTCTTATCTAAATTCATTTCTTATGCGCCTATGGTTAATTATGGTTAATTAGGGCATACAGTCACTGACGCGCGAATTGGTCTGTCCTTATCATCTGCCGTTATCAGGTTATTAGGTGTCTACTTAGCTGGGTTCTAGAAGCTTTCATTGTCTTCTTATCTCAATTCATTTCTTGAGTTCGAAATCTGCTTCATTAGTTGCATAGTTTGCATGTTGACACTAAGAAATCTACTTCATTGCTTAGTGATAATTAGTTTCATAGTTTGTATTCTGTTATGTTTTCGGCGTAAATAACTTGCGTAAATAAATCTCTTCAAAAGGTCTCATTTTACATTTGGAGGTGAAAGCCCCTAGAGGTGAAAGCCCCTAGAGGTGAAAGCCCCTAGAGGTGAATCGTCCGGAGGTGAAACGTCCGGAGGTGAAACGTCCGGAGGTGAATATCCCTAGAGGTGAATCGTCCGGAGGTGAAAGCCTCTGATACCGGCAATACATACACACATGCACGTACACACATAAATACGTACATATATAGATGAATGCACATACGTATGTACATATGTGTGTACATGCACATATACATATATATGTATTTAGCCAGGCCATATAGTACATATATAAAAACATACATACATCAATACACAAATACATAGTTACATGCATGCAGACATACATACATAGACTTACATATATACATTCACACGTATGTAGGGCCTATCTACGTACGTATATCATACAAGCATTCACACGTTTATACACTCTGACATACGTACACACCTGCATAAATACATGCAGACATACATATGCACGTTTTATTTAAGTACGAGTAATTAGAAGATCCAAAGGATCATCCTTTATTGGATGAAATATAAGAAGTGGAATTTGAAGATGATGAAGAGGATGATGTTCATTATGAAGATATTGAAAAGGGAGAGAAGAGGAAGAACTGTTCTCTAGTCATCCACAATAGAAGCTATACGTATGAAATCTTAGCAGTCATTTTCTTAGCCTCGGCATATGAGGACGGCTGTTTAGTTCTCTCCATCGCCACTTGATATCTTTACTGACAGCTTCATATGATCAATTAACTCATTTTTGTCTTAGTTCGCTAGGCGTCGCAAAAAACGGAAACTTTTGAAGCGTCCAATGGACTCTCGTGCGTCTCCTTAGTGTAGCCTGTAGGCTATAAATTAAAGACTAATTAATTCTTTAATTAATTATATAGCTAAATTTATAATTAATTGGTGTGATAACTTATTCTTATTCAATTAGTTATATAACTTATATTGAGAAATATTTTCCTAATTCCAATTCCATTTTACATTAATCAAGTTCTAATTTTAAGTTCTCAATTATCGGAACAATTAGATTGCTCAATTATAATTAATTCATTTGTAATTTATCTATAGTCTAATCAATCGATTTTTATAGCGCCATTTTCATAATGTCCAAAACATCAGTTAATGGTGGCTTTGAGTAAAATCCGCTCTTTAATCTTATTCGCCTCTCTATATAAATATCATAAATATCTACATTTTATTACTATGGTGCCGAGTCATAATTCTTAATAGTGCCTTAAATGTAACTTAAGCCACTGGCGTAAACTTAATGCACAGTTTGTTATCAAAGAGCACCTTGTAGTTGCAAAACCTACCTTCAACGAGTCGTATAGCACCTGAAAAAGTCAGAAGCACTGTTAGAATCCAGTGGTTCATCTTGATCGTTTGTCTGTCTGAAAACGCAACGAACAAAGAGACTGCGGCGGCGTCTGCAACGTTTTCCAATGCAAAAAAGGCAACCAACCACTATTCAGCTGTGTCAGCAGGAACTGAGCTTGCTGGGAATTTCTTAGCTTTTTAAAAAGGTTATACAGCACACATACAATTTAAAAAGCCCCCTCAATTATAATTTTTTGTCCCCTGTTGTTCTTTTTTTTAGCATTTTCATTAGGAAATCCACAACTGTTTATAAAACTGACGAATAAATTTCAATCCATCAACTGAGAGGCAGGGTGGATGAATGCTTCTCCCTCGCCATCTGGTTTTCTTATAAACAATGAACAATTGTCGGTGCACTCATTTCACATATGAGTTCGCTAGGGGGCGAAAGTGGAGCAGAATGCTAGTAACATCATTCTGTCTGCTTGGCGGAGATTTTAACCTCCGACCAGCACGTTAACTACTACGTTACTACTACGCCCCAGTTCGCTCAGAGTAATCTCTTAATAATCCTGTACGGTTACCATTCTTCATTTCAACACAATGAGTTGTGGAGACAATAGCCAGCGTTTGCAGGATGCATATTAGAACAGTTCACTTAACAGGGTTCGCCAAATCAGTCAAGCATATCTAGAAATTTTAGGCTAAAACGTTAACTGAACGATATTATACTGTACTTGAACCAGTCAGTAAGATTTCAGGTATAAGATTGAAATTACGTGTAGTTGACTTGAGCTAGTAGTCTCTTAAAAATTCATACTACACAGCGTGTAGTATGCATTTTTAAGAGACTAGTACACAATGCACACTCCAGACAAGTCAAATCCACACTTGGAAATGCCAACTGCACATTTTGTGTAAGAAAACACAGGATTTCAGGCGTCCTAGTGTGTATTATTAATCAGACAATTGTGTGAGCTTCTAAGTCAGTGGTTTCAACCGGGGTTCCTACACATCTTGTCTGTTGAGGACGAATTATTACGGGTGTGTCTCTCTACGATTCGTCCGAGAATTAAACTGTTACGCTGAAGCCATCACGCGTAAATTTTACACTAAACACGATGAAAGTTACCTGCAGCCTAGCGTGTCTATAACACTTGAAGAATATTTTAATATTCTATCCTTCTGTCGGAAATAGTTGCTGGCGAAATACAATAAAAAATGCTGTTGTTCAGTAGCATTGATTTTGTGCACTGTAGCACTTGATCAGTGCTAAAGTATATACATGTAGTGTGATATTATAACCTGCACCAGCAGTATAGGCGCAAATAACTGATATTTAAAGTGTAAAATTCTAAAATCTAAATTTTATCCCAACATTAGAAGTTACAATTACATTTATTTCTAGCAATATTGCATGGGTGAAACGCGCTGGGTTCCGTGAGCCAATTATCGCTTTGTGTAGGGTTCCGTCACAACAAAAAGGTTGAAAACCACTGTTCTAAGTAGGCCTAAAGGCAAAATTGTTGGTTAATGTCAAAATGTAATGCACTTCGGTTATGTATCTGTGTGATTAGCCTTATTATCTAGGCTGTCTTTTCATACGAAATTAAGCACAACAATCGCTGCTCGGAGCCCCGTCGTGTGATAGCGGCGGCGGCCTTCCTCAGTCTATCTCCATGTGGCTGGCATTGAGACAGAGTCGTCCAGAGATCATGGTTCGTGCTGTGTGACAGTATTGTGTGTTCCCCGGGCAAGACGCGCATGGATTCACTGACAAAACAGAATAATAAAGTTTCACATTATAAGGTTGTCACGCCTATACTGATACTTATTATTTACATTAAGTAATGTCTTTACGCTTCAGCTAAAATGTTTCCAAAGATCCTAAGGCAACGCTTATTAGAGCGTATAGGTCTATTAATAACTGTATTTGTAACCCTCAGTAGTAGTAGTAGTAGTAGTAGTAGTAGTAGTAGTAGTAGTAGTAGTAGTAGTAGTAGTAGTAGTAGTAGTAGTAGTAGTAGTAGTAATAGTAGTAGTAGTAGTAGTAGTAGTAGTAGTAGTAGTAGTAGTAGTAGTAGTAGTAGTAGTAGTTGTAGTAGTAGTAGCAACAGCAGCAGTAGTAGTAGTAGTAGTGTAGTAGTAGTAGCAGTAATAATAATAATATTAACAATAATAATAATATTAATATTAACAATAATAATAATAATAATAATAATAATAATAATAATAATAATAATAATAATAATAATAATAATAATAATAATAATAATAATAATAATAATAATAATAATAATAATAATAACGATAGCACACAACGATTTAATGCCGTTACATTTCGAGGCACTTTTACACAATGGACCAGTGAAGATGACCGTTAACTCCAAAACGTCAAAGCTTTCGGATAGTTTCGAAGAGCCTGAGGGATTATTTTTACCTCGGGCGTTAAAAATAATAATAATAATAATAATAATAATAATAATAATAATAATAATAATAATAATAATAATAATAATAATAATAATAACGATAGCACACAAAGATTTAATGCCGTTGCATTTCGAGGCACTTTTACACAATGGACCAGTGAAGATGACCGTTAACTCCAAAACGTCAAAGCTTTCGGATAGTTTCGAAGAGCCCGAGGGATTATTTTTACCTCGGGCGTTAAAAATAATAATAATAATAATAATAATAATAATAATAATAATAATAATAATAATAATAATAATAATAATAATGATGATAATAATAATAATAATAGTTACTTTTCCCACGCTTTCCCCCGAAGACGAGGCCTGACCCTCCAGACACTATCTCTGCTCCTAAAAACAATAATTTTTTCCAAATCCTGAGGGATCCTTGATACCTCGGGTAAAAAAAAAAAAAAAAAATAATAATAATAATAATAATAATAATAATAATAATAATAATAATACGATGTGTATAGCGCCGTGGAGTAGCCGAGGCGGAAGGAGAGGTCGCTGTACATGATTCAAAAAGTCAATAACAGTAATGTTATGATTGTTTAATTACTGGGAAGTGTCGCTAAATAATCGATGACCATTTAGAATCAATTTGACTAAAGCTGCTAAGTGGTAGCAGCAGTTGCTTCACATCCAAGGAGAAGGCCTACTTGACGTTTATTATCCAACGTTTGAGGCGACGCAGCTATGGAATCATGCAGCCCCACAGCGTTATATATTGCCACAGACTTAAAAAAGTCGAATGGAATGTCGTACGTTTGTTGTTTGGCTCATGTTGGCTCTTCTACGATTGCTCACATGAAGCAGGAGTCGAACTTTAGAAAATCAAAATGTTCCACAATATTTTAATATTGTATCCATCTGTCTGAAATAGTTGCTGGCGAAATATAATAAAAATGCTGTTGTTCCCTAAGATTGTTTTGTACACAAAATTTGGATGCTAAAGTATGTAGGCCTATTTTTTCGTGTGATATTATAGCCTGTACCAGGTATTCGAAGTTGAAAATTCTGAAATCTAAGTATTATCCCAAAATAACAAGGTACAATTTACATTTTTGCTTGTAATAGAGTGTGGGTTCCGTGAGCCAACGAGTGTTTTGCGTACGGTTCCGTCACCACAAAAAGTTGAAAATCGCTGGTTTAAAGGCTGTATCATCATCAGTTCATCACGTATATTAAATTTCATACACTTGTTCAGATTTTCTACTCATGAGACCTAAATAACAAATCGTATCGTATCTAGTAATTTATAAGGCGCCTCTCGCAGTACCGGTATAAACTATTCAGAGGCGCCCTCAGTGCATGAGCCCCGTGGAAACAGAAACGTCTTGAGCAAGCGAGTAGATGCAGGGGAGATTCCCACCATCAGTTTAGTTCGAAGTCGAGATGAAAGACCATTCCAGGCAGATAGGCCCGTTTATCAACCTCTGGATTCTGAGTTTTGATTATGACTTAAATGTACAGCCATGACCATTACGATAGCCATAGAGTTTGTGTGTTAAGCTGCATTGTTTGTCTTTATACATTCGCTGGGATCCAGCGAGGCTGAGTAGGCGTGTAATCCATGTGTGTTGCTTACCTATTTCGCAGTAGTGTCCGCCATAGCGGATGGTTGTGTCTGTATCTCCGGGACACATGCAGAATCTTCCATCCTGATTGACGGTACAATTACCACCATTCTGACACGGCGTTGACGTATCTTCGTTGCACCGATCGCTATCTAGAAATAGATATTCACGGAACAATTAAAACTTCATAACAACAAAGCTATTCTTATCTAGAAGAAGGTCTTATAAAGCTACGTTTGCTCAAAATATTAATAGGTCGCTGCTTATTGACGTTTTGGACATGACGCAAACAAAAACAGTGATTTAAGCAGTCCCGAGCACGGTTAGCACTGGAGTGGGTACCGTACGAGAAACACCATTCATTCCAGAATTATGAATAGACGATTTGAGTTGTTAAAGAAGTTTCCTGCTATGTATTGTATGCGATTCATAGGAAATATGGCTCTACACCCTACAAGCTTATAAAAGTGAAATACGTCAGCCTATGCATGACAGACAACTCTATAAACCAAGAAGGTCAAATCGAATGAATCGGTCCTCTTAATATTTGTAGCGATTTATATGACTTATGTGACAGATAATATATATATATATATATATATATATATATATATAGTCATCTGTGTATATATAGAGCACTATACTAATGGTTAATTTCTGTTTTAGAGCTAGCTCTTAACAATCCATTTGAAATAAATTAATGTACTGTCCTACTCATATTGATATGAGGTATGAAAATTTCTCTGCAGTCGGCCTGTTCAGGATACATAAGGATAGTGCAGGAAAGTAATTCTAATTCCAAATCAAAATTCTTTTATTGTTCACCAATCTTTAGGCTGTTTAACTTTAAGTTACATGCAATCACTGACAAAAGGAAAACCCAAAGGAACGAAACCGTTCAGCTGTCAGGGTCGCCTAATTACACAAGCTATATCAGACCAATGAAGTGGCTCTTAGCAATAGAGTTTATTCCTAATAACATCTGTAGTATAATAATCATGAACATTCGGTAGGCTTAGTAAATATATATATGCACAATTCTATTTTTACTGAATTATCTAGAACGTTTAGTTGGCTATTTAATTTACTGATATACGTAAACTGAATACGTCTTATGCAATATGCATATTAGTTTGAAATGTTTGATAGATTATATAATTACAGATACCTAAAAGTGTATTTTTTATACAACTTCCAGAACTTTGACTAGATTTATGTTTCTTGAGAATAACCAAAAGACGAGGATATGCCAATAAGAATATTGTATTCAATGTATTGTATTGTATTGTAATGTACAGCATTCGAACATTTATAAAGCGCTTCTATCGAGAAAGCCGTTCAGAAGCGCTCAGTACGTAAGACCTCGAGAGAAAAAGCAAGTTTTAAGAAAGGTAAAAGAGGAAGAGACGTTTATCTGAGAGAATAGAAGAACGAACGGACGGAGGACGCTCATTCCAATGCGCCAATGGAAGCAAAATTATTACAATACATTACAAATGAAATTTTATAATATCCTTCTTACAAAGTCCAAAAGCGCATGCCCTCAGCTTAACCACGAAAAACTATAATACTTGCTTATGCCGACATCATGTAGTTTAACAGAAGTGCATATAGCTCTTACCCCACTGACACTGAGCCCCACGGTATCCAGACCGGCACGTGCAGTAGTAACCCCAGTTGTAACCTCCATCAGGCCGTTGACAAGTTCCACCGTTCTTGCACGGATTGGGATTGCACACGTCAGCTGGAACCAGATAATCACAGAAAATAGATTCACTGTCTGCCACTCATCTTTTCGCATCCCTTTTCACTCAGTGGTCGTCTGTCCATCCTACACATCTCCCTCTCTCAGTCTTATTTTAGGACAGATGTGAAGCAATTAGCTATACAAGATAGGTACAAGTTAAAACAGGTGAACATAGTTCAAACAAACTTAATAATAAAATCTACAATTGTTTTAAACTAATCATCGTCATCTAGCCCATATATCACTACAGAGTTCAATAACGATTGGGACAGTGGCGTAGCTATCATAATTATGTGCATGGGGTGTTCACGGAGACACCAGATAATTTTTTTATAGCCGCAGTTGACAGTTTCTTTTTTACAATTAATCTAATTCGCATTGCTGCTTATTTGGTGACAGATCTAGTAGCTGTGATGTTCGAATGATTCGACAGTAGACACACTTGCATTACTTCCTTACTTTACTGCTTTGCCATAGCCAGCTGCCAGTTCACTTTACCTTGTTTTTGTGTCTCGAGTCTTCAGAGTTTATGTGAGTGAACGGAATAACTACTTTTGGTTACTGATTGGATACTTACTGATATCTAGCTGCCAGACACCGTTCTGAACTCCTTTGACCTTGTATTTGCGTCTCGAGTCATGACTGTCACATTGCATAATGTCTTCAGATCTTATGTGAGCGAACGGAATAACCAATTTTGGTAATTGATTGTTGATTTTTCTGTATATTTTAATTACTGATAGTGCGAAGTTTTTCGTTATCCATAAATATGACAACGCTTCAAGCACGTGACTGTAATTCCGATTGTCACAGTAAATGTTAATTATTGCTTTATTTTTATTAGATCCTTAAAGGTCTACTAATTGGCCTAAGGAGAATATGTGACCGACTAAAGAGAAGTCTGCTTCTATTTGAGAAATTCCGCAAATTCATTCATTCATTAATTTGAGCATTTATATAGCGCCCCTTCATGACGCTACTCAGAGGCGCTCCCGACTCCAGCTCGGATATACAGAACAGTTCTTTAGCATAGTGTAGAAAGAATCAGGCTGAGTTTTAGGAAGGAGACGCAGCTCCAGAGGTAGCCCTTTCCATACCACAGGGCCAGCCACCAGAAAGGCTCGATTTTTCATGGTAGTAGTACAACGGGCAAATGTAGGACGGGCAAATGGCACCCCTCTCTCTGCAGAGCGGAGTGAGCGACCATGTGTTTCCCCAAAGGGACCTCAGATATGCCGGAGCGACGCCCAGCTGGCAGCGCCAAACCAAGGAAGCTATCCTATACTAGATGCGCAAGGGAACCGGAAGCCAATGTAGGTCCCGAAGCATAAAGTCGGACACTTGGTCAAACTTGGACTTCCGACCAATGAGTCGGGCAGCTGCACGCATGACACGTTCAAGACAGGCCAAACGTAGAGGGAGGAGCAGTAGTCCACCCGGGACGTCATGAAGGCGTAGACCAGGGTGCACGTTGCAGATGGAGAGAGGGCACTAGCAATAATACGATGCTGGCGCAGTTGGTAGAAGCAGTCGCGGATTAAGCGGCAAAGCTGCGGCTGGAAAGTGAGCTCCTGATCAACTATGACGCCAAGGTCGCGCACAGTAGGGGAGAAGGAGAAGGAGGGGACATCAGCTGCAAGCGAGGCCTGGTAAAGCCCAGCCAGTCGCTGCCTGGCTCCCAAATGCAGACGCAGAGGTCAAACACCAAGAGACCAACCACGAAATAATTGACATACTAGTAATACATGGATACATACACACATAAATACATACATATGTAGATGAATGCATGTACGTAGGCACCTGTCAAGTGTCATCGACGACACCTATTAGAGAAGACCACCGTGGTAGCAAGAATTCCACGAAATCGGTCCAACATATTCAGTCTGTCTGGCGCCGCTGCATCGTTTGACGAAATCTGCACCTGCAGTATAGTCTGTGTCTTCGTCCGTCTAAGTATCTGTGCCTGTCTCTTCCTCTGTCTGTGTCCGTGCCCTACCGGTAAGAAATCGGCGCCAGTCAGTTGGAGGGTCGATTGATAATTGCGACACTCTGTCTCCATCTCTGGCCACCCTTGGACGATAGACGAAAACCGATCAAGTTAATAATCGCAGGAAAGCGGCGCCAGCTTACAAAAAAATGGCAATTTAAATTAAATTAAATCTTGTAGTGAAAGTCATCCGTCGCTACATTACACAAGCGCCTACTACACTACATGTAGAAACACTACATGCTTCCTCCATGCTTCATCCGCTACATACTGTTTCAGAGAAGCTTGTTGTAGACCCTGTGAGCAATTCCCCTGGTGACAAACTCAGACGAGCGGATATTTACCACAGGGTCTTTGCAATACATATGAATTACGCATGTATCAGATATTTATATAGCGCCCTTCAGAACCTCGTAAACGCGTTAAAATATGGTTATTTATAACATAAAGTAGGCTACAGTTTGTGCTAAGCTCACTCAATGCTGGACTGTCAAATACTTTATCGAGTGAAATCATTAAGGATCGATTAACTGTACCATTTACATTGGGACTTTGTGATGTTTAAACGAGTTCACGAACTTCAGTGTATCTATCCCCAGTGTTCGACTTCTACATCTGGGTAATATCGAGCCCGTGATTTGCTGGCTGTCAGCGCCCGTAACAAAACAGATCTTGTGAGGCAAAGGCTAGACCAGCCTGTATCGACTTATGGTTAACTTGTTGGTAAACACGGGTCTTTAAAAGCAAGTCGCTCTACCATCAGTTCATCGAGGCAGTATACCTTGTGCTACCGACATTTTCATTGCGCTGGGGTCATTCCTCGACTTCAGCACGAACCAGTTACTTGAATCCTGTCATCACATCAGTCATTCACGGCTCACCTGCTTTTGCTCTACGTGTTTGCGACAGTTCTACCAGTAGGAACTTCCCGTTGTACTTAGTATCTTATTAACTAATCTACTTACTCATTAACACCCTTATATACACGAGAGGCCATATAGGTCTCACACAATTACATAGTAATTACATGCACATATATACAGGGTTGTAGTGGTAAAATTAGAGGTGAGTACACCCTACCGGTTAGTTTTCCGAAACTAATTAGAGGTGAGTACACGCTACCGGTTAGTTTTCTTAAACTAATTAGTGGTGAGTACAATTATCGTGGGACACGGTGGTGTAGTGGTATGTTCTGTGCCTTGTAACCGGAGGGTTGCAGGTTCGAATCTACCTCAAGCCACTGCGCAGCGACCTTGGACAAGTTGTTCACCCACAATTGTCTGTGAGGAAGGCAATGGGAAACCACCTCACTCATCTCATCCCCGGGTGACGTAAAGCCAATGAACCTGCCTTCGGGGAGAGAACTCATCATCATCATCATCATCACAATTATTTCGTGAGGTGAGTATACGGTCTCTAGAGGTGAGTACACGCTGTATATCGGTACCCGCGTGTATCCTCGACTACAGCCCTGCATATATATACGTCAATTTAAACTGACAAAGTCCACAGACAACATTCTATCGCATGAATAGAAGAGAGGCAGAAGAAAGGAAAGGCAGTCGATCGTGGAGGCGGACGTTTAGATAAACTGATTTGGGTCTGTTTGAAAAAAAGGAACATACGATGTCGCATGTTCCTTTGACAATGAAGCTGTATACAGGTTCGTCAGCTAACCATGCAGAGCAAGTTGCAAGCTTCAGTAAACATCAACACAGGCGGCTAGCGGTGTGCACAAAAACATCGCACAAAACACGTCTTTCTTATATGTCCCAATAGCTAAATATAGGTGTATAGGGCCTATGTATTTGCGTCTATTAGCAAGTCTGTATGTTTGAGTAGTCCTATACGTTTGGACTCTGTGAATAGGTTCGTCACAGAGGGCTTTTGCTTCTGTTGAGACCCTTTCTATCGCGGCCACTACAGAGTTGCTTATCGACTCGACGTGAAAGCATTTAGGCTTGGCAGCAAAAGAACGAATCAGATTAAGGTCTAATTCCCTTCTGTATACGTGGACCACAATGCGATCTACGGACCTTTATGCGGTTGACCATAGTCTCCATACACAATCAAGTGCCATACAAGTACAGCGCGTGACCAGTTAATTGGTTTCATTGAGACATACCGTGTAACTTTTGAATAGAAAGTTGCAAAACGCGTAAGCTGAGATTTGCTGTAATACTGATACAATTCGACGGCTTCAAATGTAAATCAATTAGGCTCCTCCAGAACCTCTTAGGTCTGTATACTTTTAGGCTGATCAGGTATAGATCTGCACAAAAAGCAGACACACACGACCAGTGGCAAGGCAGAAGCCGTGCCTTGTGACTGGTTTTGCACAAGCCGTGCCTTGTGACTGGTTTTGCACAAGCCATGCCTTGTGACTGGTTTTGCATAAGCCTTGCCTTGTGACTGGTTTTGCACAAGCCGTGCCTTGTCACCTTGTCGAAGTGCGTACGAAGTTGGTTAATTAAGAGACAACTTAACCTGCCCATGCAACAGCCAGCACCTTTACCCTATAGCAGTTGCTGCACTTATGAAATATCTTTCCCGCAAACACTTGAAGACCATTTTCTTCGATAGTGGTTTCACTGTGTTATAAGTCGGAAGCGACTATGATTAGTCACACTTGAAGTGGCGCTATATAAATTTGCAATTACCATTGCCATCTTAATTTAAGGCCAAAATGTTAATATTAATAGCCTATTATTATCATTGGCCCAAACAGTACACGAAATAATGCATGAAATAGGAATTTTTGATAAACAAAGTTTGTGGCTGAGCGTAAGTTGTGTAGGCTACGACGATGTCCAGCTGGTTTTCCCCACATTTAAAAGGTCCGAGGTTGACCATAGTTATGGGCATTGAAACGCAGGTGGACGCGAGAGTGCTGTCAGCCTTTTTCAACCACTAAACGTGGCGCCAACCACTACGTACAAGGAACAAGAGAAAACTATCGGAACGGTTGACAACTTGCCGTAGAGATGGGTCCAATCTTCAAGAGAAGAAGCACATCAATGATACTTTTTATGAGTCACCTGCATCCTGCAGGTGCCGTCGGTGTCCTGCTCCTTTTGTCTTAAGAATAATGCCTAATAGAACTAACTTGTAAATGTATTTAGCTTACTTAGTCTAGCCACCACAAAGCTGCATTCATACATGATACACATATACATACATACATACATACATACAATGTCATACATACATACATACAATGTCAAACATACATAAATAAGCAAAACATACATAACATATCATAACGTATATAGATACATGTATGCATGCATACATACATACATAAATATATACATACTTAATACACTTTTGTTTTATAAAAGCACATTGTAGTTACAAAGCCTACCTTCAGCGAGTCGTATAGCACCTGAAAAAGCCAGAAGCACTGTTAGAATCAAGTGGTTCATCTTGATCATTTGCTTGTCTGGAAAAAGCACCGAACGAAAAAGAGAGATTGTGTATGCAGCGTTTTCCAGCGGAAAAAGGCGACCAGCCACTATCCAGCTGTGTCAGCAGCAACAGAGCTTGCTGGAAACTTCTTAGCCGAATGTCGACGAGATGCGACCGTCGGACGTCAGTCACCACAAGCCTCCTTCACAGAGTCAGATTGACTGACACCAACCGTCGGCAGGTAGCAGCCCTCTGGCGACGAGTGGTGACTTCTTTGGGTGTTTAAAAAATGTTTCCACCAGATATAATCAATGTCTTGCTGAGATTGAAAATTTGACAGCCAGCCGATGCAGCGCTCTCCGACATCATTCCAAAGTTAGCAATTTACTGCAACCCATTCGTAAGTCCCCAAGTTCTTGTGTGTGTGTGGGGGGGGGGGGGAATGTCCAACAAAAATATTAACGACAGAAGTTAAGCGCTCTGTATCGAAGCCCCTCGGTAACACAACCGAATTCATGCTCGATAGCTATGCACGCATTTATCTTTGTATGAATTTAGTCATGCAGGTAATTCGTGTATGTAATTTTAATTTCATCTTATCGTTGTTGCGCCGTTGAAAGTGTATACTAATGGCGCACCAATACCTCTTGGGCAACATAGTCAGTATTTGAACAGATACAAACATGGTCGAAGTTGGAAACACAATACGTACTCAGCAAAACGAACATATTCCAGAGCCCAGAGGTGCAAAATCAAGTTGTTTTCAAGATGAAAAGTTGTTTTTGTTTTTCCCGTTGTTTCGGTTTTTATGGTTTTTGTTGTTTTGGTGTTTTGTTTTTGAGATTTTTGGATTTCGGATCATATAAATCATCAGAGATGTTATTAAAATAACTTCTACAAGAATAAGAAATTTCTAAAAAAAAACAAATAAAAAAAGCCAAGTCTTGTTTCCAGTTTTTTTGACAAAAACAAAAATCAAAAACCGAAAAAATTTTTTTGTTCGCCTCTGATATATTCAAAAAGTGCATTCCAGAAAAATTGTTTCACCCAGAGAAAATACCAATCTCTCTCTCTTTCTCTGTCTGTCTGTCTGTCTCTGTCTGTCTGTCTGTCTGTCTCTCTGTGTCTCTCTCTTTCTCTCTTTCTCTCTCTCTTTGTCAATTCTGTCTCTTTTGCTCTCTGTGTATTTTATAACTTATGCACACACATGCACAAACACACGCTTTCTATCCTTTTAAAGCAATCGCCAAAGAACAGCACGAAATGCGCTGATAGAACGTAAAGTTCTGGCAGGGTCATTAGAGAAACTTAATACTAAATAATTCAGTTTTATTGTGTCAACCGACATTGAACCGTTGAGCCTCCCAAGCCTCTGAAATCTTAGGGCGTAGGAGAACAATTTTAATGCGAAACGTATCGAATGATCACTCTGAAAGGCTTTGCTCACAGTAACGGCAGAGACGTCTAACAAAAAGTATTGAGATCAGAAATCGGAAAGACAGGACCGTTATGCAACCTGCTCAACCGGTTCGACTAGACATGCGAAAATCCCAGCATTGCAGGCTACAGACCCAGGCACTGAATAACGCTTCACACGTGAATGCAATTACCCATTGGCGTACATAGACCTACATAATTGTAGGCCTACGCTAGACTCCGAGCGTGAGCACGATGCTTATCAGTTACTCCCATAATTACTCTATGTCTGTCACATAAAATACTGTACAGGCACGCACATATAAACACATAAATTAGATGTCAGTGAAGTTGCTCACGCTCACATACAAGCAACTATTTATATTCATAGTGCTTGTGGAAACTGAATGCGTGTAATTACTAAAACATAATAGACCTATATCATATTTATAAAATCATAATATAATAATATTTCGTTCTGTGATTGTACGATTGATCCTGTGCGCATTACAACGGTAGGCTTACAGATTAATGTCAGTGACCAAGCAAGCCCTATGAATGTATAGTTGTATACATGCACGTATGTATATACATATGAATGCATATTTGTATGTATGTATGTATGTATGTATGTACGTATGTATGTATGCATGTATGTATGTACGTATGTATGTATGTATGTATGTATGTATGTATGTATGTATGTATGTATGTATGTATGTATGTATGTATGTATGTATGTATGTATGTATGTATGTATGTATGTATGTATGTATGTATGTATGTATGTATGTATGTATGTATGTATGTATGTATGTATGTATGTATGTATGTATGTATGTATGTATGTATGTATGTATGTATGTATGTATGTATGTATGTATGTATGTATGTATGTATGTATGTATGTATGTATGTATGTATGTATGTATGTATGTATGTATGTATGTATGTATGTATGTATGTATGCATGCATCTATGTATGTTTGCATGTGTGCATGCATGTATGCATTAATGCTCTTTCTTCTTCAATAGTGCAACCGATGATAAGATCAAGACTCAAGACTCTAGAAAGTGAGGTACTGCTGTAGTGTTTATGTTCGTCGCTCTAAGATAACTTTTCTATTTTTTAGAAATGAATAAACAAAAAACAAATCAGGCGGCTACGACTGAGCTACAATGAGCAAACATGACTCAAACTGAGTAGTTAAAAACGCCATAAAGTGTGGACGTGTGTGTAGGCAGTGGCGCAGCCGGTTATTTCAATATCTCTCAACAACTTTTATGGGCGAAAGTCTGCGCAAGATAATCATCCGCATCAAATTTCAGGTCACTATAGGTTCAAGGATTCGGATTTAGAAAGATGAAAAACCGCATTTCTTCTGCGCAAATAGTGTTATGGTAGCTACAGGAAAACATTTACATACATAGGCCTACATATACACATGATTGATAATACATACATGCATATATATATATACGTGCAAGGGTGGTCAAAAAATTTCGACTTTTGAAATTTCAACTTTCCACCAGCTCGACAGATTCTCCATTGATGAAAATAATTTCTGCCAATAACTAAGTTTCGTCAACACTCACGGTATGCTCATTCAAGTTGTTATTTTCACCTAGAAGTGTTTTTCTGTTATCAATACAAATAACTTCACATTAGTCGAATTAACGTCAAATGTGTTATAAGCGACTTATATAAAAAAAATGGCAATAGCAACGGGTGTAGTAATCTTAAGTGACAACTTCAATATCGCTATTTACTTATATCTAAACCACGTAGGCCTATTGCAGGTAATTATAATGTAGGTCTTAGCCTACATCGAATTAAATTGTAATATGGAGTGTGTAGTTGTTAAATTAGGCCCTATTAGCACAATTGAGCCCACAACTGAAAAACACGAATCGTAGGCCCTAAGCTTTGGTTTCTCTCTGTTTATTACATTTTGTTTCGAACTGAGTTCCGTTTTTAGTTGAATGCCTGTTCAGAAACGGTGTACTTTGACCAAATCAACCCAGGTTGATGTTCTTAGATAACACCGACTCAGTGTAATGGCGCTATGGAAGTTATGGGGTTAGCTTAAACGAGTGAACGAGTGAACGCTTGAAGACCTCAATCTCATAAAACTCTTTAAGTTTTAAGATGTCTATTTTTATATCTATGTCTCTGTCTCTCTTTGATCTCTCTCGGGCGAACAGGTTAAGCGTAGCCGTGTCCACAATGGACACCACACTGTTCTGTAAGATCCCTTCTCTCATATAATCCAATCTAATCTAATATTGAAATTTCTATGGCGTCGTTATTGTAATGCAAGAGGCATTGATCGATAGTTGTGTCACTTCTGATCAAAATCGCATTCCAATATCATAATTATTCAGTTAACAGAACCATAAAGAACAATTATGAGTGATCTCTACTGACCTACTATCGTTGTTTACTGCGCAAGGCATCAACCATCAACCGATGGTGCGCCAGAACCAATCCGGAGACGTCACTACCAGAAAATCAGCTGCCAGAGAGGCAACCTATGGTGATAAGTTATATGTTGATTGAAATGAATAAGAGATTTGAGCAAAACGAGTAGATGCGGAACAGTGTTCCAAAATTAGAGCCATCAGCTGAAGAAGCTGGTTCAACCAAGTTAGGGATCGTTTTAAATAGTCTACAGAGCTTCCCATTTGATCGCTCTCGTTGGTCGCTCTCCCAGCATAGGTCCGCGCGAGCGGTAAATCGCTCGCCTAGGCGTCGCAACGTCGGTCGTCGCACGATGGGTTTGAGTTAGACTCCAACTCCAAGACGATGGACGAACCTGGAGCCAGACCATTATTTTATTTACCTCATTTACATTACTGTAATTTATTACTTGCAACAGCGGTGAATGCCTTCCGTGCCGCTAAATTTATTACATCTATGATGCGGGACGGATAACGGAACTGAATTGAGATAGGCCTACCAGATGAGTAGGCCTATTATAGGCCTGTGCAACTATACTAATACCATACACAAAATACGCTGTACACAAAGCTCCCGAGGTCGACCGCGCATCGCTCGCCTACTCAATCAGCGCAATCGATTTTCAAACCGCCTACTATTTTCAAATTGGAAGCTGTGACTATATCATAAAATTATTGCATTTGTTGTTACGAGTTAAGAGTGGAACAAAAACATTTCTGATAGCCTATGATAAGTCGCTAACCCTGGGGCGCACTTTGAACTAGAATGACCAAGCAAGTTGTGACTAGGGAAATGATGAAAAGGTTATTGGCGAGTAGTGGCTGTTAAATATGCTTTAAGGGAACTAGTAATGTGATCTCGTTCAGTCCTCTTAACAGTAGGACAGTGGCGGAGTTTCAGTTTTCAGTTGCTCAGGATCAGTTGGCAAGTCAAAAAATGTATTTTATCTTTGCCTGTTTGTACGTATATGCTTGCATAAGGCTGTACAACGCCCTTAAAAGGCAGACTGCATCAATCTGCCATCTAGTGACCCTCATCGAATACGACTGCGATCATCGGAGTCTGTCAATGTCTTTTTACCACCGACTAAGATAGAAACGGACTGTGGGGTCTCTGACCCGCGTATGGGGTATAAGAGCCTGCCAATGTCTTTGTACTGCTGACTAAGAAAAAGAAACGGAGGGTGATGAATGTACGATCTCTGGCCGGTGTGCCTGGACTAACCTTCGGATTCTCTTTAGATGAACGAGAGTCTTCACGATTTCAACAAACAATTGAAACTCTATCTGTTATCTAACTCTAAGCACACTCCGCACTCTTAGCACTTGCACTGACATCCGACGTTATCACCTTGTCACCTTGTGCTGTCAACTCCTGGAGCTCTAGCGATCGTCATGATAAACATTCTCCATTGCTTCCTATTCGAGGTCAGGTCCCTTAGTTCTTCCAGATTCATGCCAGTTACATCGTGAATCTCATCCATCCATTTCTTCCTTGGTCGACCCCGTCTTTTTCCCCCTCACCACAAGCCAACATCATTTCCTTTTCTAGCCCATCAGATCGCATAACATGACCAAAGAATCCTAGCTTCGATCTTGTCGCCTTCTGTTTTAATGACTCTTCATTCTCGACACCAATCTCCACTCGTATTGATTCGTTCGTCCTTTTCTCTGTCCATGATATTCTCAACATCTTTCTCCATATCCACATTTCACATGTGGTTGACCTTTTCTCCATGTTCTTTGTCATTGTCCACGACTCACAACCATACAGTACAGAACCGTTGGAAAGACTAGGGCTCTCACGAGCCTTTTTTGTAACTTATCTATCTCCTCACTCTATCTCTGACTCCGAAGCACAGCTTTCGGCCGGAATGCTCTGTTGTCGCTGGTCCTTGACTCTGGGATAGTCTTCCGGCATATGTTCGCTTTGCAAACTCTGCTTTTGTCTGAAGATATTGACTGAAAACGCACCTATTCCTGGAATCATTTCCTGCGTAAGCTGTTTCCGTGTCCTTTCGGATACCCCTCTTGGCTGTCGTTTCTTAATATAGGCCTAACCAGGCGGAGTCTCCTCCGGCTTTCTTTTTTTATTCAGAAGCAATAAAAAATTTAAGACTTCTTGGAGCTTCGATGGTGCAAAGCCCACACGACCAGAAGCTCGTTGCGCACGTATAGTAGGTGCATACCTTCATAATTTTATAGCTCATTTATAAGCGACAAGCCTGCTAAATATTCTGTTCGAATCATCAGTCATAGGCCCCACATGAGATGACACAGCCTTGTCTATATCCGCCGTATAAATTGCATTTAGAAATGATTTAAAATACACTCAACGAAGACAAAAACAATAAGGCATACTGCATGTAAGGTTCAATATGTAATCTCGAGTTGACGTTACGTTCAGTGTTGTATTTCTACGGGTTACATATAGGTTATACGGTGTCCAAGAAATTTCGAATGCTACATACAGTACGAAAATAGCGATCATATTCATATACGAAACAGAACGATAACACATATATAGATAAATCTAATTAGTATCTCACAATGTAGGCTAGGGAAACGTATATGAAACTATATAAGCCAGTATCAAATATATAAACACTTTAAACAGTTTACAATTACCAGTATACCACAATGTACATGTATAGTTCACAAAACGTTACTAAAACTTGCAAAAAACACGTATATTATGAAGAAGAGAAACACCTTGAAACTTAATTGGTCCAGAAGGTCGTCAATACTGTGGTCGGGTGTCGGCTTTGTGTCAACTTCAGATAAACAGGAGGCCTGCGATTGAGTGTGCACGAGCTTTTCATCGCCTTCAGCAGACGGGTCCATCTCGCCTTCAGCTCGTCTTCATCTAAACCATGTTCAAAATCGATGAAAAACGACTTTGCAGATCGAATGGACAAGAATGTTAAGAGAATGGTTTCCATGGAGGAGAATCCTATGTCGAGGAAGCAGACCAGATGCAGTCTCTGCAGCTTGTCGAACTTTGCCATCAGCTTCAACAGTTCGACGTATTTAAATGCAGCCAGCAGATGGAAGTCCAACGCAAGCCACTCCAGTGATTGTGCCTGACCGCGAATGAACTCGTACAGACCTTTGAATCTGTAGCCTGGTAAATTACAAATGACTTCTAGGTGTTTCAACGCTAGTCCTGATTGACTCTGTATGCCGTCGAAGCGTGGTTCCGTTAACTTGCAGCACTCCAGGCAGAGCTCATCAACACCTGCAGGTAATGGATACTTTCCTAATGCTCCTCCAAGCGTCATCCATGCAAAACCTAGCTTCGATATCTGAGGACGTTTGCCTAGCATGCTTAGAATAGCCTCTGCCGCGTCCTCTGGAGTGTCTCTGTTGTCGAATCTCTGCCCCAGATAAAGACATGACAGGTTATTGCAGGCTGACAAAACATCCTGTAGAGCATCAATGTCGGCAACAGACCACGAGGACGTATTGGTTAATAAGATTTCAGAAACCAACTGAAACAATAAATAGACATTAAATCACTTTATGCAGCTCAGAAACCTTCATCTCAGCAGCACTGCAACATTTACTCCACTTTGGCCAACTTCCTCTTCGACCGTAGGCCTATACATTAAAACGTAATACATATCCCTACGCCCTTTACAAATGCAAACGGGAATGCATGCTTATTTAATTACTTATGTATTGAATTTGAACACATATATAAAGGCAACGTTTTATCTCTACTGCACTGAAATAGAGGTATGACATTGAATACATTTAATAAATGTAAAACCCTCACACTTTAAATTTACTTTAGTGTGCCTCATATTTTCTGACCAATTTAAATTTTAGCCACTGATTATATTATCATTTTCTTCTAACTGTGTCCTCTTCATTATCTTCGTCTTTCTCGTCAATAACACCAGTATCATCATCATCGGTGGTGTCGTCGTCGTCATCATCATCATCATCATCATGGTGAGCATCATCATCATCGTTATCGTTATCATAATCATCATAGCTATCATAATAATAATCATCATCATCATCATCATGGCAAACATCATCATCATCATCATCATCATCATCATCATCATCATCATCATCATCATCATCATCATCATCATCATCATCACCATCATCATCATCATCATCATCATCATCATCATCATCATCATCATCATCGTTTTCATCGTTATCGTTATCATGATCATCATAACCATCATCATCAGCAGCAGCATCATCATCATCATGGCAAACATCATCATCATGATCATTATCATGATCATCATCATGATCATCATCATGATCATCATCGTTATCGTTATCATAATCATCATAACCATCATCATCAGCAGCAGCATCATCGTCATCACCATCATTGTTCATCAATCTGCCTGTGAGTAACCCTAAAGTAAATATGGTGAAGACAGACTTCAATCTTATGGACCGACGCTCGACTTCAATCGCTGACAGCTGCTCAGGCATG
This sequence comes from Allolobophora icterica, assembly GCA_963556255.1. Taxonomy (NCBI): domain Eukaryota; kingdom Metazoa; phylum Annelida; class Clitellata; order Crassiclitellata; family Lumbricidae; genus Allolobophora; species Allolobophora icterica. Next base: position 27,783,885 of record OY744608.1, on the reverse strand, counting down.
TAGGGCAGGATATCATAACTGGTAAAACTGCTGACAGGAGGAATATTGCTACTACTTTGTATTCCAGTACGGTTTAATGTAGTTGTTTTAGACATGCCGACCAGAACATTAGGGAGAAACAACAAACTAGTAGATGGCCAACGCTGAAGACATGCACTATGATGAAATAACACATTTCATGCTAAACGGTAGCACAGCACAATGCATGTGTTTACCTGTGGGTCGATATCTTCGAGAAGAGTTGGGATCTCGCGAGAGTCGAGGTGTCGGTGCTCAATAGATGTCGCTTGAAAAACAACTGGAAATGCAGTTGTTTTGTTGAGTTTCTGTAGCTTCTTCATAGACTGATACTCGTCTTTAGTGTCAATGCTGTCAAACCATATAGGACTATTTCCAATCAGCTGGAAGATCTTCACAGGAACGGCATTGTTCTCGGCTGAATCAACAACACAAGTTCACTTCCTCAGATAACTATGCTTATTTTTTCGTGAAAACACAGTATTTAAGAGATAACAAGTCTAATTTACGTAAATATATGTATCCTATGCTACTCTTCCCATTACGCGTCCGTATTCTAGTTTTCTCTAAATCTTTCAGTGTCTTCTCCTATAGGTCCATTTCGCTTGTTTAGGAATAAAAGCCCCTTTTCTAGATATATTTCGCTTGCTTTCAAACTAACTCACACTTCTCTAGATTTATTCGTTTTGTTTCGAACAAAATCCCACTTTTTAGTTGCACAAATCATGCAATAACTGAAAAATTACAATGCATAGACTAGCGAATATACGGAAGCATACGTAACACTTACCCGTGAAACTGACGTTCTTGAAGACGCCGAGATCAATCTCAGTTTTCAGCGTTTTCATTGCAGAGATCATGGACGACCAAAAGTCTAAAATTGTTAACTAAACTTTACTAGAATTGTATTGGACCTACCTATAAACGCGTGGTTATAAGTTGGTTCTGATCTTAATTGGTTAGATATTGCTGCGAAGTAACGGTTATTACATGAATATTTTGATGGCTATAATATTTAAAGAGAAACATCAAAAACAATTTTGGTCTAGAAGACTGCGCTTTAGCGTTCACAACTGAAAATTCAGCAATGCGTGGAGGTCCCTGATAAATAAGATATATGATATTATCATCTTGCAATTATAATCGTTATATCGCATTAATTACGCTCAAAAAGTTAGTGAATCTCTATAAACGCCAAAGCATTTGTGCCTAAGGACTTGCTCAAGGTCCATAAACACTTGGTAGTTCCGCCTGAAAACATTTCTCTTTGTCAGTGAAGACACTGACCCGGGTCGGGAGCGCCTCTGATTATGAGTGGCGCTTTATAAATTCTCAATTACAATTACAAATACACTTACCGTCTAAGGGATTCCTCGAACGCGTATTCTCCGCGTTACAAACTGAACTCTTTGACCAATCGGTTGCCATGCCCCACTGCAATGATGTGATTCGCTTTCGCTTATTAAGTTATAAGTGATATAAAATGACGTGCAGTAATATCGGAACTGGTGTAACGATATCACTATACGTGTTACAACCATTCATCTTGGAATACATTCGTTATGCAGCAGTAACACTGATTTCACGAACCTTCATATTTATTATTGAAATTAGTCAGATACTGTAGGATTTCCGCTATTCCTTTTGACGGACATTCCATGAATGGCTTCAATTTCTGGTAGACTTCACAGCAGAAACGGAATCTCAAAATCGGAACAATCGTATAGTCGTCTGCGGAAAACCAACTCAGATGAGTTTTATCTTCGTTAACGAACTCGACCAGTTGCTTGGCCTCTTCCGCTGAGAATGTACTGAACGCGTGTCCAATCAGGCAGGAAAGCCTCTGCGGAAGATGAGAAAGAGCAGAACCAGCCTTCTTCAGCAGCTCTGGGTTCTTGATTATCAAGGAAGAAGTAATCTCTTCCAACGATGCTGGACGACATTCACAACAGTATACACAAACTCGAGAATATTCGTCAACTTCAAACCTGTGACACTCATATTTTTCCTGAAAGAACATGACGCAGGTTGAAAACGTAAGCCATATTTCTTAACTTGCGTCAGTTATCCACATAATGTTCACAACAGTAACAATAGCGCATTAGACTAGCATCAAATTCCCAAAGAAATCATCTAGGCTTATTGAATTTAATTGTATCAATGAGAACTATTATAATTATTCGAATCAGCGTGAGCCGATTTCAGAAACACACATTATTGACCTTCTAGTATGCACGTACGCATGTATGTGTATATGTATGTATGTATGTATGTATGTATGTATGTATGTATGTATGTATGTATGTATGTATGTATGTATGTATGTATGTATGTATGTATGTATGTATGTATGTATGTATGTGTGTGTGTTCCTACGTGTACGTATAAATGTATGTATGCATGTATGCATTTATATTTTATGCATGTATGTATGCATGTATGTTCCTACGTACGTATAATATCGTATATGTGTGTATGTATGTATGTATGCATGTATATGTATGTATGCATGTATGTAAGTATGTACGTATGTGTGTATGTATGTATGTATTGTTAGATAATTGCTCTCCTGCATGCACTGATATATTGGCAAGGACATTTGGTAGAGGAGATGTTCTGCTTGACCAGTTCCATACAAGGAGTGGTGCAAGTGGGATGTCTTATATTACTGGGTGAACTAGTAGGAGTGTTGAGCTTGGTATTTGGAATTGGTCTGACGAAACCCTGTTTGTTGGTTTTTCTGCCAACGCTCCTTTTTCTTAGAGTTTTTAGGAGAGCCGAATGTGGTTGATTCCTGTTAGTTAAGACATCTAAAGTTCGTTGTTTTGTGTCCTTTGTGAACAACCGCGTTTCTGTTTTTGCTGACGCTGTTTCTTAAGTCAACTCTTCGACTGTTGAAGAGGTTGTTGTCTTTGTGTCCACGGTGGATTGGACTTGAATAGATGGGACTTCGATTTGCAGTGGAAAGCCTTTGGAGTGATGATCAGAGGAGCCTGAGACAGATGATGGTTGGTGAGCGGCGGTAATCGTCGAGGAACTGATCATTTTTAAATTAAGGAAGGAGATCGTTCCGGAATCAAGATGCTGCGTGGAGTATGGATCGGTTGAAGAACTCGAGATGAGTAGCGACTGGGTGGGGGGGAAAGAATGAGATGGGGAATGATGGTCGAGTAGAGCAAGGTGGCTGGATGGCTGAATGGCTGTGGAAATAAGAACTTCTTGAATCGTTTATGAGCTTGTTTGTTACACGGCAGAGGCGACGGAAACGCTATCTGCTTGTCCTCTTCAAGCCCAGAACTTTTCCATTTGCTTTCTAATCGACGACGTTCTGTCTTTGCATGGGTTGCCTCAGGTGAAAGCCATCTAGTGATAGGTTTAGATATTAGCATACACGAGGTTTGACTCGGAGCGATCTTGTCCAAGGTAGGGAGGTGTGCTGGTGCCGAGGGCCTTGCAGGTCAAACAGGCCAATTAAAATTTTGTTCTAAACTCAACAGGAAACCATTGCAGCTTATGGATTAGGACTGAGGAGCTTGTTCATAGTGAAACACGCAGCACTACACAAGCTAAGGAGTTCTGGATGAGTTGCAGCCTGTTGAGTTCAAGGTCTGAGAGAGCCACAAAAACCGAATTACCATAATCAAGGCGGGAGACAGCACTCCCTTCACTTTCTACCATCAACCTAGCAGGCAATGCTGTCAAAACGCTTGAGTTAACCCTAGACAACAAGCTCACATTCCGACCGTACATAACAAACCGGTGTAAATCCTGTTTCTATCACATCAGGGCAATACTTGCCTCTAAACTGGATATAATCCTTCGACACCTCAGGCCGCTCATTGTCTGGCGGGGCCTCGCTTTTATCTATAGGTCCATGTTAGACGTCAGTGTCCACCATCAGTCAGAAAGGATCTGCATGCAAGGTTTCAGCTGGTATGATTGGGCAGAGCATACTCATCGATAACCGTTGCGAATATCTACCGCCCTCCTAGTCCGATGGGTGACTTCTACGATGACCTGCCACGCTCATATCATCCATCTGTGTCGAGGCGGTGAAAGATTCTTGCCCTGTGGTCACCCAAACTGCCTTGGTTTTGGAGGTCTTCACCAGTACGTTGAAGTCCCAAATCGAGGAGAAAACACCGTAGATGTCCTAGTGCCCGATGATCGCACACCAGTCTACGATCTACAGGTGAGCGATGCTGGTTTTGTATCAGATCATCAGCTCATACTGTGGAAAATGAACACTTCCTATCACGGTCACGGCACATATTCCGTAACATCAAAGCAATAGACCATTTAACGTTTAGTGACTTGCTAATAGATTTTGATCTATTCGCTACTCCCACAAGCAGTGCAGACGATTTCGCGGAACAACTTAAAAGAATAGTGAATGGATGTCGCGCTTTTCAAAGCACACAATTAATCGGGGGGCCCGATAGCGCATTGGATAACATCTGGCGTAGAGTGCGAGAGGTACAGAGATCGAGTCCCATAGGCGGACATGCTTTGTAGGCTGCAATTTGCGCCGTGTATTGCAGGCTGTCTGTTCTGTTAGTAGTTAAGATTTATCGCATAACATGTACATGTACAGTGCAGTGCGTTTGCAGGCGCTTAATTAAAGAATTATTATTATTATTATTATTTTTTATGCCCCAAGGTACATATAATCCCTCGGGGACTTAGATATTAGACTATTTACTGTTGTTTCCAGAAAATGAGGCCTCGTCCTCCGTAAAGTCGTTGAAAGTGCCGCGGAAAGCGATGGCATTATAGCGCTGAATACAGATGGAAAGGCGCTGGAAGAGGAACGTAACCTCTCGCGGCTCCCCAGAGATGACCGAGAGTCGCCGACCAACCTCTCGAAGGAAACTGGTCCCGGCGGCGTTAATTGGCCCCAGTGTCTCGAAGGCAATGGGCAAGAACAGGTGGGACGGGGACAGCCCCGAATATTTCTCCGATTTGCGAATGGCAGCCTGCTCCGTCGCGGCTCCTCCAGCATTGGCTGTGTGAGCGATATACGATGCGGCGCAGGTGTGAATCACCGTGGCGTCCCAGGCCAGGTATTTACCTGACGCCCACGGGATCATTGTGGCCCCATCGGGTCTCTTGCCATCTGTACGGAACAAGCCCGGCGGCTCCTTCGTACTCGGGACATCAGCCTTTCGAAGAGCTCGCCAGACTATGTCATTCATGTCATGATGGCGAAGAGCTCGCCCAAACGCCAATCGACAGGCAAGGCCGTGTTGGCCGTCCTGGCCCACCAAGTCGCCGCAGCCACATCGGTGTGGGCCACAGAGATCGAGACCTAGCCGGAGGCCGACTGCGACCCGCACAGCCTCGTTGCTCAAGCACAGGCCGCAGGATGGAATCGGCAGAACGGACAGCCAGTCCCCGGAATGTGGATATCCGACCGCCAGCAATCGTGTGCCCGGTCTGCACCCGCCCAAACCGCCGATCTGTCCACTTCGACCACCGGTCCGTCCCAGATCGCCTGTTTTGTTGGCATTGGGTCGACACAAGATGGAAGTGTCTCCCTGCGGACCATCAGCAGCTCCTCCATGTGGGGATCAGCTGCTACCAGGCATCGATCTAGAATGGCGGACTGGAGTACGAGGGTTGACGCAGCTGAAGCCAAAAAGGCGGAGGAAGCCAGCGATTCAACCCTCCTCAAACCAAGACCCCCGAATCTGATGGGCAGTGTAGCCTGCAACCACTGGATATTGTTCAGTTTGATGTTTACAATTGTTTCTAGGCCACTGCGCATGATGTCGTCGAGCCGCTCCAAGGCGGGGTGACCAGAACATGGGGAGCATCGGAGCAAGTGGCTGACCCGGGGGGCTCCAAAGGACGCCCTTAATAAGATGAGGGCGCTCTGTGAGGACAGACGGCCGAGGTTCTTGATAGCGTCGCACAGCTGCCCGCACTGTAGATTGAGGGCGGCGTCCAGTGCCTGCCCTTTGAACAGCGGTGCCCCGAGCAGAGAGATTGAATCATCGTCGAGAGTCTGAAAATCCGACCAGTTGGGGAGGTCTGCGTGACCGCCACCAGCGGAGAAGATCTCACATTTTCCGCGGTTCAAGTGGAGGCCCATGGCCGGGCCCAGATCGCAGAGTAAATCGACGTCATGAGCCATTATTATTATTATTAATTATTATTATTATTACTATTATTATTATTTTTTTTGCCCCGAGGTATACAGGATCCCTCAGGGACTTCAATATTAATTAATGTAACATCCGGAAAATCAAGCCTCGTCGTCCGGAGGCTCTGGGAATGTCCCGTTGAAAGCAATAGAGTTGTAGCGTTGTATGCAAATAGATAGACGCTTATCATTATTATAAATATTATTATTATTATAATCAATTACCGTAATTAATCACTTGCAGTGATAACGTTAAATTAAGCCGTGTGCCTTGTCTTGAAGTCAGACAAAAATAAATAATAAACAACAATAATATTGTGGTCTACCTGAACGTTGTTTGCCAGCCAAATATCACTGTTTCCGCAGTTGTTTAAATCAAGCTCAACCATTTGGCAAAAGAGTTCCCTGTCCATTTTGGCCGAATGTTTTCGCTCGAAACCAGATGAATTGACGAAGGGGTCCTTCAACTTGGAGGACCGGTAATTGGTTACTAAGGGTAACCATGACGTCATAAAGCATTACGAAGCTCAGAAGAGATTCTTCAACATACTGCGCAAGTAATTATTTATGACGTCAAAAGTCCCTTTAGTTATTAAAGGGACTGTTGGCGTCATAAAACGTTTCGTGGTTTTGTGTATAAGCTTACTATAGATAAGCATGGACATCATACAGATACATAAACAAGCAACAAAATCAGAAGTAGAAACATACATAGGCCTACATACATAATTATATACACATACATATATACACGTACAATGTAAATAAGGTCTATTTTATAGGTACTAGGTCAATATACAATCCAAAGACACGTTTAGGCTAATCAAATTACACGTAGGTCTATATTGGCCTACTCAGTGTTTTGCTTTTCCTTCGTTGGAGATCTGACTGATTCAAACAATGTCGTGCGAAATGGCCGATCGCCGATCCTCAAGAAATTGTTCTATAAAGTACTTATAACATAATGCAGCTAATGATCAGGCAAATCTTGGATTCGATTCTGCGATGGCCAGTCAGGCTCTTTAAGTTGACATCAACTATCGGCTTCAAAGAGGTTTTTGTCGATGGGTTCTGTAAGAATTCGTTGAATAGCAGAAACTAGAAGTAGGCTATCGAGATCTACGAATACGTTGCGCTAAACTTTTCCTTTCTTCTTTCTTCTTCTTCCTCTTCCTCCTCCTCCTTCTCCTCTACTTCTTCCTTTTCTCTTCTAAATCTTCTAAATCTTCTCCCAACACTTCTAAATCTTCTAAATCTTCTCCCAACTCTTCTAAATCTTCTCTTCCTTCTCCCAAATCTTCTAAATCTTCTCCCAACTCTTCTAAATCTTCTAAATCTTCTCTTCCTTCTCCCAAATCTTCTAAATCTTCTCTTCCTTCTCCCAAATCTTCTAAATCTTCTCTTCCTTCTCCCAAATCTTCTAAATCTTCTCTTCCTTCTCCTAAATCTTCTAAATCTTCTCTTCCTTCTCCTAAATCTTCTAAATCTTCTCTTCCTTCTCCTAAATCTTCTAAATCTTCTCTTCCTTCTCCCAAATCTTCTAAATCTTCTCTTCCTTCTCCAAAATCTTCTAAATCTTCTCTTCCTTCTCCCAAATCTTCTAAATCTTCTCTTCCTTCTCCTAAATCTTCTAAATCTTCTCTTCCTTCTCCTAAATCTTCTAAATCTTCTCTTCCTTCTCCCATATCTTCTAAATCTTCTCTTCCTTCTCCTAAATCTTCTAAATCTTCTCTTCCTTCTCCCAAATCTTCTAAATCTTCTCTTCCTTCTCCTAAATCTTCTCTTCCTTCTCTTTCCAAATCTTCTAAATCTTCTCTTCCTTCTCTTTCCAAATCTTCTAAATCTTCTCTTCCTTCTCTTTCCAAATCTTCTAAATATTATTCGAGAGTCCAAGAGTTAATAGATGCAAAAATGTCGACGTCCATTTGCTTCTTTAATCAAAGACTATAGATATCGTTCACCGCTTTTACACCGGCTTATTCACGAGCGCTGCGTCGTGTCAGACAGGTTGTCCAGAGATACCAAAGAAAAGCTAAGTGATGATTTGGTTGATGATCTATAGGTTGATGATTAATTGATGATTAAAGGTTGATGATTTAGCTGCGTTCTAAATACGTGGCCTTCTAAGGTTTCATATGTTGGTGTTTGCCAAATGGTTGGCTTTCTGCGACGTTGAATTGACAACAGTGACATTTGTGTTATTTCTACAAATGTTCGCCAAGGCTACTCTGGTCATTTAGGTACTTCATTTATGTTTGCTGACTGCCCAACTGGGTCACCCATGCAAGAAATTGTCAGACTGTGGTTCATCTCCTATCGACCACGCTTCCTTCATCAGGATTGTCCGGTGTGCGAGTGCGTGATGAGGACATCCCGCCGAAGTGAGTGATTAACGGGAACTATGCGCGATGGACTCAGTTGTAGGCTGTAACAGGTGGTCCCGCTAGTCGCCGCGGCGGGAATCTCATTTCTAGAGACCTCTGTTTCTCGTCATGCATATATCTCTAAAGGATTGTAGCTCACGTCGTTGCCTCATGCGTGTTTCGCACAATCATGCGTGCTTTCCATATGAACACAAACTTACCACAAAGTGAAAACGATCGGAGATCAATTTGCACACAGAAAGAAGACTTATTTCTTGCTTGAGTCTCATATATGTACATTGGCTAATTTCTAGCGAACATTTTTGCACTTCGTTCCGGATCAGTTGACGAACCCTCCCTCATCCAAGCCTACGTCTGACTGACTGAATAACGCGGCTCTTAGGCCTATCGACGAAAAGTGTTCCATCACGCCACCTGGGTCAGATTACCAAAGATTCTGTGGAAGGAAGATTTCAAGAGAACTTTCTTAACACGCAAAAGATTCATATCTATAGTGAGTATTTTCATTCTTTCATCATCATCATCATCATCATCATCATCATCATCATCATCATCATCATCATCATCATCATCATCATCATCATCATCATCATCGTCATCATCACTATCATTATCATCATCCATAATCCACCATCCATCTACCATCTACCATCATCCATCCATCCACCATCCACCATCCACCATCATCCATCCACCATTCATCATCCACCATCCATCCATCCATCCATCGATCCATCCATCGATCCATCTACCAATCCATCCACCGTCCATCCATCCATCATCCATCCATCCATCCATCATCCATCCATCCATCCATCCATCCATCCATCCCATACTCCATGTTTGGTTTCCTTTGTTGAAGATCAGACTGATTGTAATATGCTTACCATGTACAGTGCTATGCGTTTGCTAGTGCTTCTTACTAAAGAATATACTTACTTACTTACTTATTGTTGCTTTGCAACCTAGAGGCATAGCTGGAGCAAGAAAAACTAATGGCAGTTGGTTTCAAATTATATTGCTGACATCTGCAGGATAAGCAGAGATGATGTTGGGTTATAGACAAATATATATATATATATATATATATATATATATAGTAAATTAAGTAAATTAAGTAAATTAAGGAAACTATTTGGTGCTGTTTGTATTACAATTCATTATTGAGGGTAATGACAATCCATGAGATTATTAGGACTGAAATGCGTAGGCTGAGAATTTGACTTATTATGTCTATACAAGGTAGTCTATCGTCAGACCAACTTTTGCATACTGCGGATCATCAAATAGTGGATTTTCTGCATTCTGTATCCTGGTAAAATAAGGAATATATTTGAGATTAAAGTTCATGGATCGATTTAATGGTTAGGTTTGCTCGGGAAGAACTTTGTCGCCAATTTGCGATGAAAATCAACATTTACTATGAAGACTTTTGAATTTCAATGATAATAAAACGTATAGGCCTACTAGAGACGATATATGTAATTTGCTTCTAGTCGTGCAACACCACCCACATATGATCAGTTGCTATGGCATGCTTGTTATCTACCACAGCGTGAGCCATAATAAAATAAAAACTACAGACACTAAACAGAACATATGCAATGGCTATCGGCCTAATTTGCTTCCAATTATACAACACCATGGCACCAACCATCTGTCTAAACCATGAAATGCCTATAATTGATAAATAGCCTACCATTAGCCTGTTGTAAACACGGGCCTGTACCATATTTGAAATGGGGCGGGCGTTCAATATTCTATTCCCTCGTTGTGATGCATGGCACGTGACAGTTATTGGCCTCCCCAAGATCCGCCTTTCTCCTCTCCAGTCGGTACTCAATGCTGCTGCTAGACTAATTGCCCGTCTACCTCGGTTCTCTCATAATCTCCACCTTCATGGTTTAACAACTCCACTGGCTCCCTCTCTCTGCTCGTATCCAGTTCAAAGTGCTTATTCTTCTGCTCAAATCTCAATTGGGTCTTGCTTCACAGTACTTGTGTGATCTAATTCTAATCTCCGTGTTGGAGATCGTTGCGCTGTCTTCTAGGTTGATTTGATAAGTACTGGAAAACAGAGTACTTTGATATATGCCTGAGCAGTGCCGACAACTGAAGCACGTGCCAGAAAGATGACCTTAAAACAAATTTGATCGGCAACAGGAAGCCAGTGTGAAACACCTCTCATGTTTGCGATATATGCGAATATTTTTGGTTTGTTGGCTACGACGCGAGAGGCACACTTTAGGACGAGTAGCAGTAATTATCTAGGGCGTGAAGGTGAGCGAGTGCATGAGGGTCAGTGCAACGCCGAATTATAACACCTTATAACCCTCATTTAATTAAGAGTATTGAATCTATTGACTGACATATTTTTATACTGGGAACGAAATCTTCTGCAAATTAATTTGATTAAATCATCTAATCTCTAGATCTGTTTAGTAATGCAACGCAAAGACACTGGTTTTGAGTTCGATAGAAATAGTAGAAATTTTCTCATAAAGTGAAACTATACACTGAAACTGTGCTGGCATTGGCTGTGTATAAGTTAATTGAGCTTTTCCACTCTTATTGGAAATGAGAACCAGCTTGTGTGCAAACGAACATGACGTGTGACTTTGACCAAAAGACGTGTGACTTTGACCAAAAGACGTGTGACTTTGACCAAAAGACGTGTGATTTTGACCAAACGACGTGTAACTTTGACCAAACGACGTGTGACTTTGACCAAACGACGTGTGACTTTGACCAAACGACGTGTGACTTTGACCAAACGACGTATTCCTTTGACCAAACGACGTGTTCCTTTGACCAAACGACGTGTGACTTTGACCAAACGACGTGTTCCTTTGACCAAACGACGTGTGACTTTGACCAAACGACGTATTCCTTTGACCAAACGACGTGTTCCTTTGACCAAACGACGTGTGACTTTGACCAAACGACGTGTTCCTTTGACCAAACGACGTGTGACTTTGACCAAACGACGTGTTCCTTTGACCAAACGACGTATTCCTTTGACCAAACGACGTGTTCCTTTGACCAAACGACGTGTGACTTTGACCAAACGACGTGTGACTTTGACCAAAAGACGTGTGACTTTGACCAAACGACGTGTGACTTTGACCAAAAGACGTGTGATTTTGACCAAACGACGTGTGACTTTGACCAAACGACGTATTCCTTTGACCAAACGACGTGTGACTTTGACCAAACGACGTATTCCTTTGACCAAACGACGTGTGACTTTGACCAAACGACGTATTCCTTTGACCAAACGACGTGTGACTTTGACCAAACGACGTATTCCTTTGACCAAACGACGTGTGACTTTGACCAAACGACGTGTGACTTTGACCAAACGACGTGTGACTTTGACCAAAAGACGTGTGACTTTGACCAAACGACGTGTGACTTTGACCAAAAGACGTGTGATTTTGACCAAACGACGTGTGACTTTGGTCAAACGACGTATTCCTTTGACCAAACGACGTGTTCCTTTGACCAAACGACGTGTGACTTTGACCAAACGACGTGTTCCTTTGACCAAACGACGTGTGACTTTGACCAAACGACGTGTGACTTTGACCAAACGACGTATTCCTTTGACCAAACGACGTGTTCCTTTGACCAAACGACGTGTTCCTTTGACCAAACGACGTGTTCCTTTGACCAAAAGACGTGTGACTTTGACCAAACGACGTGTGACTTTGACCAAAAGACGTGTGATTTTGACCAAACGACGTGTGACTTTGACCAAACGACGTATTCCTTTGACCAAACGACGTGTGACTTTGACCAAACGACGTATTCCTTTGACCAAACGACGTGTGACTTTGACCAAACGACGTATTCCTTTGACCAAACGACGTGTGACTTTGACCAAACGACGTATTCCTTTGACCAAACGACGTGTGACTTTGACCAAACGACGTGTTCCTTTGACCAAAAGACGTGTGACTTTGACCAAACGACGTGTGACTTTGACCAAACGACGTGTGACTTTGACCAAACGACGTATTCCTTTGACCAAACGACGTGTTCCTTTGACCAAACGACGTATTCCTTTGACCAAACGACGTGTGACTTTGACCAAACGACGTATTCCTTTGACCAAACGACGTGTTCCTTTGACCAAACGACGTGTTCCTTTGACCAAAAGACGTGTGACTTTGACCAAACGACGTGTGACTTTGACCAAACGACGTGTGACTTTGACCAAACGACGTGTGACTTTGACCAAACGACGTGTGACTTTGACCAAACGACGTGTGACTTTGACCAAATGACGTGTGACTCTCACCAAGCGAAGAGCGATTTTGATAAAAAAAAACTTTAGACTTTGACCAAACGAGGGTGATTATGAAAAAACGACAAATGACTTTCATTCAATTACTTGTTAACACAGATCACTGAATTTTGATCAAATAAATAAACGTGGTAATCAAATTTGCACACCTTTGAAAAAATTCGCCCGTTTAAAAGAGTTACATAAAAATTTATATATGAAAACCTTGTGGATTTCCAGTCACTGCTGGCTAGACTTTGGGATGTCTTGACACTATGACACCCCTGGGTGGCTGTCTATGGGTCATAAGCGACTAAGCGTCTAAAGGTTAATATGTCTTTTGTCATCATTCCTCGACACGCCAGGACACAGCCCTAACAGGATATTATACCGACTCCTGTAATAGGTCTGTATTTATGGCAGCTGGAATGCTAATTAATCATTATAGAAATTCAGATGTTGGAACCGCAGTCAAAGAACTTGATGGGTCCTATCCTAAATTGTAGCAGTAAATCGACCGTTCGCATTCATCTGGCGCCAACTAGGCCCTAGCAATATAATTATTATAGTTGATGTTGTAGATTATAGGCGCAGCATATTTAGATCGTAACATTAATTACTCTTGGTTCAAGTCGCTGACTGAAATAAGCTGCAGACTGTTACCTCCCTCCTGTCGCCCTCTCTGTCTGTCTGTCTCTATCATTGTCTCTACTTCACTCTATCTACTTGTATACATAATTAATAGTATAGTTTGCTATGGGTCTTACTTTTTAGCAGTCACAGAATATGTAAGTATTCTAGAAATTACTATATTTAAATTTATATATAGCTCCTTACAAGAATCTCGGAAATGCGCTGAAACAAGGCTTCCTAACGGTTTTAAAAGGAGTTGTTTAACCTGAGTTGAAAATGGTTTTAAATTGTCTCTCAGTTAATTGTGAGTTTTCAGGGGCAGATTGCTTCAATAAGCCGTCCAATACACAAGAGGGGGTGCAGTTGAGGCTGACCTGAAGCTGTCGGTCGTTTCCGGAACTTAGGCAGACCTGTAAGTCTGTAGGCAGATTCATGATTTTCCTTTAGGAGTCAGACATACGGCAGAGTAAAACGGCATTAGTAGGCCTATTCGAACTTTCTTAGATATACAATAATTATTATTGTGCCTAATTTTGTTACGTCCAGTAGGCTACTGTACATAAAACCCACGTAATAGGTGGCTACAGTGTGTTCGAAGAAATTAGAAGAGACTGAATGCTGTGGTCACATTAACTTCTGCACAATGTCCAGTTATACATGCAACATTCGAAACAATTTGCTAGAAAGCTACATAATTATATGACTCTACCTTGCCAAAGTCTGTCTCTGCTTTGGTCTAAAGGTTCATGAAGTCCATTATTCCCTGCCCTAATGATTAACTGATTATTGTTTGGTTGGTTTGCTAATCAATAAAAATGTAATAAATTATCAGTCAGTCAAATTTATTGATTATTTTTTATTGATTTGTTCATTTATTGTTGATTCATATTACTAATGAAACCCTTCAATAATTCATTCAACTGCTCGTTCGTTCGTTCATTCGTTCATGCATACGTTCGTTCGTACTTTCGTTCGTTGGGTTCTTCACTCGTTCAATCACTCAGTCAATCTGCTTGCTTGCCTGCCTACCTGTTTGCCTGGCTGTTTGCCTGTCTATCTATCTTAAGTTTATAGCAGTGCAAAAAGCATTGTTTGTTTTAAATAGGCTCTACCTACCGGTTCCTTATCTTATACTTTGGCAGATTTTCTGTTTGCTTGTCTCTCTATCGTCCTATCTGTCTTGCTTTGGGCATTGCAGAACAAGAACGATGTATAGAAACTACCTATGTATGCATCAATATGTTTTAGGTAGTGCTGCTTAAAGTAGGCCTACCTCACAAAACGCTGCGCGCATGGCCATCTCTCTGATCTAAACATAATTAATTCAACCAGTTAGAAAATGTTTGTTGAACATGGTAAAATGCAACAGTACGTATGTGCAGCGGAATGCTGTTAAAAGCGTTTGGCACGTGTCTTCTACCATCGTATCGTCTCTGCACTTGCACCTATTTCACGGATACACGTGTGTAAAAAAGGATACTCGTGTCTAGCTTGGAAGAGAAATGGAGCCACTGATGGCCGTTGGACAACAGAAGGCGGTATAGTGTACATCGCATACATGCAACGAAGGCTGGCGTTAATGTTGAAATTGGCAACAGTAAACAGAGGGATAAATAGGGAGTGACACAGACAAAAAGCCAGGAACGTAATGAAGAGAACCATGTGCACCGATCCAGGATCAAAACTGTCGTCCTATGGCCTAGATACAAACCACGCAATATTAATTTAGAATTACGATAATTGATTCAGGATGATGCTACTTTAACAAAGATGACAGAAATTATGACCAATTTATTTACAGGATCCAGAGATGAGACTTTTTGCGCAATTGAACGCATAAATACGACTGTTCGGTGAACACATACGCCATAGTTGGAGAGTCGCGCAGAAACGAAGAGTCTAAACGGAGGACGACGACTTTAGGTTTCAAGGTTTCTGAGCAAGGTAACGTATCAACATCGTAATAATATTCTAATAGTTCTATATAACATAAATGAGAATTTGTAAAGTGTAACTTTAAGAAATATCTCATCAGTAGCGCTCCCGACCCAACAAGGAGAACCTTAATAGAGCTTTTACCTGAATGCAAACGATAGCAATTGATGGTTCATAGGTCCACTGATAGGCCCGGTTCAAATTAATAAGGCTAAATCACTCAGAAAATATGAAAACTTGTGAAGCTAACTATAGAGATACATCCATTGTATTGTATTGTATTGTATTGTATTGTATTGTATTGTATTGTATTGTACTTGATAGTTTCCATAGACCATTCAGAAGCGCTTCAAGTGTGAGAGACATCGAGAGAAGGTTTAGATGTGGGAGAAGGAGGAGGGAACATTACCAAAGAGAATGAAGGAACAGACAGAGGAGGAAGACCGTTCCAAAGGGAGAGACCTATGGATGCAAAGGATCTAGACTGAGCCATTGAAGTCTTGACACGGGGAACCAGAAGGTCAAATTGGCCAGAAGAACGGAGAGGACGAAGCGAGGCTGCAGAATGGGGCCCATGAATATAATCACATAAATATTTTCGGAGCTTTAAGCACAGAATGAGAACTTTGAATTGAATACGGCTGAGAGAGGGAGAAAGTGTAGTGGCTCAACCATGAAAGTGGAGATATGGGAGTACCTAGGAAGGCAAGCGGTCAGTTTAGTACTAACTAGAGGGACTCAGAGGATAGAGTCGAACCTTAGGAGGAGAGAATTGCAATAAGCTGGTGCCCTGCGCATTGGACTAAGAGTAGCTCTTTAGAAATTAGAAATTAGAAGTTGCTATTACGATTCATATCGCTACAAAACAAATGCGAATACAGTTATCTACGTAGGCCTATACGACAGCTAGAGAGAGGTTAGCTGTGAACGAATGCTGTACCTGTAGACTTTCGTTCAAAGATACCATCGGCTTGATTTTTACGATGATCGTGGTTCTACGACGTCGAGTGATTCAGAGATTCATCCACTGAGAAGGTTAAAGACTTAATCCAATTTTCCAAAAGATGAATTCAATTGAAAATCGCCTCCCTCCATTTAGTATGCAGACGTGCATCCGTTCTCGGTACGGTATAAGTAGAAAATTTGGCGTTTCAGTGTCCAGTAAAACACCAGAGTTGCGGTGACATGAGCAAAAATTAATTCTGGATGTCGAACACCCCTAGGCGGTCGAAGGGCTGGAACAATCGAGCGCTTAGGCTGCAAGCCTAAAGAATGTAATATTAGGGCAACACGTTGAGAAGGGAGAAGGAGTGTTGATTAAGGTTTATGATTGTTATCATATGGGAAAGGCATTATGAGATGAATTCAATTAGAAATTGAGTTACAGCTGATTGCACGCTGTTTGACTGGATTCGTTTTAGTTTATCAAATAAGTTTACGGTGACCATATCAACAGTCTTGTTGTCCTCGAGACCAAGGTCTTGGTCTCGAGTGCACTCGAGTTCGTTTTTAAAAGTCTTGGTCTTGGTCTTGAGACCAAAAGTCTTGGTCTTGGTCTTGAGACTAAAAGTCTTGGTCTTGGTCTTGAGACCAAAGGTCTTGGTCTTGGTTTTTCAAGACCAAGACCAAGACTTTTGTCAATATGAAGTCTTTTAACAAAACGTAAGAATTATAAAAAAATTTATCCAATAATTACTAATACAATTAATTGCTTTAGTATTTACACAGTGTGAATGAGGCTTTACTGTTGTTTTGGACAATTATTTTGACTTCCGGTTCTTTACCATGGAATGATTTCAAAACAGACTCACGATTTGTACATTTACATCCAGTGCTTGAAAAGTTGCTGTGTGTGCCAGCGATTTCAGCACTTGTAGAACGTATTTTTTTAACATGGCAGAATTTTTATGAGGTCCCACAGAAAATTCTGAGCGAATTGGTTTTTATAAGATGCAACAGGCATTTGGAATGAAGAACTTTTGTAATATGAATTCGGAATTCTCTGCAGTCTGCATTCAAAGTTGTTTTGCTTGAACAAAAAAGACTTATATTTTCATTAACATAGCGAGTATTTCGACTTGACAATTTTTTTTACCGAATAGCAATCTCGATATGATGTGATTTTTTTGGTTTTGGCCTCGGTCTTGGTCTTGGTCTTGAGGTTCAAAGTCTTGGTCTTGGTCTTGAGGTTCAAAGTCTTGGTCTTGGTCTTGGTCTTCAGGTTTAAGGTCTTGACAACAAGACTGCGTATCAATACTATTGAAAAGTTACAATCGATTATATGTTCTCTGAATTCATCCAGTAGGCACAAACTCTGCGTGCCATTTTAATCTGCATCAGTTTGGAATTCGATAGGCCTACTATCTTAATATCTGCATTGGGATAATTATTACTGGGCAATTTACATGCAGAAGTGCTTATTCTAACAATTCAATAGTGTTGCAGAGAAAGAAGTTTTCCTACTGAATACTCACTACGTTGCAGCAAGATGTTGACTAAAGTGACGCAGATCGTTGTGCTGGCAATGGTTTCTGCTGTGCTGTTGACCGAAGCGTCATTTGATGATGATGATGATGATGACAATGATGATGATGGCCTAGACCTCTTCAGCAGAGGTATGAGGGCGTTAGGCGGATGGAACAAGATGAACATCACCGATGCAAAGGTGCAATCGCTGGCGATAGAGGCTGCAGCACATCTGGAGTCGGTTAGAAACTCAGGCAAGGTTTATCAGATACAGGACGTCATTTCAGCCAAGTACCAGGTAAACCATCTGTCGGTTTCAGAATTATTGCTCAGAATTTGCATGATTGACAAGATGTTCATCCGTGAACGCGAAGATCTGAATTCAGTACCTTCAGTTTGCAAAGAGACTAAGATCGGCATCATGATAAACTTGGGCTGTTGCGTGTTATCATTGTTTAATTTACCGCTCAGTTGGTTATGATATCCCAGTGATGGTGTGTCCATCTTTCAGTTGAGCGTCCTGGGTTCAAAACCCGGTGTCTTGTGTTAAATTGGAAATTTGTTCTCGCCTATAAAAGCCGGTTCTGCTATTGCTTCACGGATATAGTGTTGGCCCTTATCGTCCTTATGCAGAAGTCTTTCCGCAGTACGGCGTCTCTGAGCACTACAGAACTGCATTGTTTGTACAGATGGTCCGTGGGAAGAATTATCTGTTGGCGCTTACGATCGGAGAGACGGACTGCACACGTGAGCCGAATGTGAACGTGGAGGATTGCACGGTTGTTAAGGTTCGGAATCTATTCATCTTCCTCCACCTTCCATTCTCCTTCTTCATTGCATCACTGTAGCGCCTCCCTATGGTTAAGGGAGCTTAGTGTTAAAACGAGTTAACACCCACGTCTACTCTTGAAATTCAATCCTAATGTACCCCCACCTGGGTTGGAAATGCACAGGCCTATTCACTGCATCAGTGAGGTTATCAATCCAGACATGAGTATACATTTTGATACATATAATATTTAGTCCAAAATTCGAATATAATACAGTTCACATGAAGTGTTTATGTAGCACCCAAGTCAATGATCAGGTATAGACAACTATAGTCTTATACTCCTTACCTGTAGTCCTATACTCCTTACCTAGCCAGCACTTGTAATGGATTATGATATTATTTTGCCTATCTAACCTCCCAAAGAAAAACATATATACTGCTTGGAAAGTTCTCACAGTCCGTCGTGGAGCAGAGACCTGGAAGTTCACAATGGCCATAGAGGAGAAGCTGGATGCTTTCCAAAAATGGTGCCTGCGGAGAATCATGCAAATACCATGTACTGTGCATCAACGCAGAAACATTCAGAAGCGTATACGCAATTACGCATGTTCAGAAGGAACAAGACAGACTTCGTTTTCGGAGATGATCGAATATGGAAGACTCCGGTTGTTTGACACTTTGCAAGGTGCGATGGCTCCGAGCCTTGACTTCCGGCCCTCCGAGATGCTGGAAAAATCCTGTCCAACGACTAAGACACATGTGGCCAGGACAGTAAGACGGACCTATAGATACAAACTGAACTTCGGGCACACACAGCCTGGAGACGATTGGCAGCGTCGTAGAAACGGCAGAGCTCCAGAGAGGGCTACTCCATAGATGATGCATGTTTGCATAGATGCATGTATGTGATGCAATGTTAAAAGAGGTCGCAAAATTAGGTAATATAAACAGCAGGTTAGTGCTATGAGATTTAGTGGGAAATTGTATAATTTTCTCGAGCTCCAGTAATCACGAATGAGCTACACAACTGGTATCTTGTTTTAAATTTATAATAGAACTACCCACGTTAGATTAGCACTTTGAATTTTATTAAGTTAGATTAGAATATTAATTTCCTGCTTTATCGCTTGCATTAGAATTGTCGCTGATGGCTTAATGTTCTAGCTTGAGCAATGCCTGGTGATCGTGTGGGTCTGGCAAGATAAGTCAGATTTCGTCAATTTCACATGCCGTGCGAAACCACGACCAATGCCCGGTGGGATACAGAGAGCGGACGTCGACGGTGAATCAATTCAACAGGCGGCCGCTTTTGCAGCAACGGAATTGACCAGTCGCTCAAATGGACTGTATCAAGTTCAGCATCAATGCATCACCAAAGCCACCTCACAAGTAATTGCAACGCACACTATTCCATTAGCAATTTGAAGTGTCTTTACATATACCGCACTAGCCTAGAAGTTACTTCAGAATCTTAACAGAATTTGATTAGCCAGTAGGCCTATATTTTAAATGTAATAGTTATATTAACATTTTTAATTATGCTACCGTCCGTTATTATAGTTTAATTTTAGTATTGATATTGGAGGCGTCTTGTTAACTCAGATGTTCACCAAGACCAAGTTTTCCCAAATTCTTTCTTTCCATTTAAAAAGATGTACTTATTTAGTCTTTGTGTGAAATCATTCCAACTTCAACCACAACTGATTCAGAAAGCAGATAATGTAGAATTGAGTTCAAAAACGCAATGAAATTGGGAAAAAACGCCAAAAACTACTCAGAGGCGCTCCCAGTCCAACCCGGGCGGAAAAGAACACCTCAAGTTTTATAGAAAGTGCATGGCAATCTATAGCTAAGAAAACAAGTACGTCAAATGAGTCATTGTCAGGTTGAATGGCCCAACCACTGAAAAAGCGCGACGCTGCATTGTTAAGGTGCTTTCAAAAGGATGTTGATGATGAATACGAAGATTTCTACAGCGCCGTAACACCTGGGACTAAGATTACTCTTAATCCCAGGTAACACGAGACATGCCGTTTCAAGGGCGCTTTGACAAGTTCATAAGCCAGCTTGAAGTAGTGTGTCTTGAGTCTGGTCTTAAATGACTCCAATGAAGTTGCAGAAAAGGAACAACCGGTTCACCCGAGCAGGTGAACGAAAATTTCTCCGGCCAGTAAAACTTGAAATGGGGCGGCAGAGCTCGCGTATATAGCAAGGAGCAGTTTCCAATTTCCCAAATTAAATTCAATACGCTGGGATATATACAGCCAATGAAGTATTAACTTACGTCATCCATAAAATGAGAGATATGGTCACATTTTGAAGTGCCAACAATAAATCAGCAGCACACGTTTATGCTGTCCAATGCACTCAAAAGAGAGGCCTAGATAGATAGCACTACAGTAGTCAATCCTGCTACTAATAAACCCACGGGCAAGAGTAAGTGTAGCATTAGGTGAGAGAGAACGAAATATAACTCTTAATTGGCGCAGCTGAAGCGCTAAGTCGCAGTGGTAAACTACACTAATGATGCTCAAATAGAATTAACAGGAATAGAATCAAGTCAGATAACGCTGTAAGGCCAAAATTGGGTCTGATTCGATTCCTGGTCAGATCACAAGGTCAGATGACGTAACAGGCGTCGTCAGATTACATCAGAAACGGCAGCAGATGTCTGAAAATGCCGGACACTATAAGACGTTGTATTGCATTGTATCTAGAAATTTATAAAGCGCCTCTCGCAGAATAACTATTCAAAGGCGCAGAAGATAGTGTCTTCATCTGTGGTGTGTGGTTAGTCCTCCGTAAGATTCCAGAGGATCGGAGTGACTTGGGAATTTTAACAATTGAAATGTGTTGAAGCGCAGTAGGCCTACAGACAGCGAAATATGTAGGCCTGTAGTTTGACTCACGCCTATAGGGGATGATTAAAAGTTGCAGTGATCACGGTCACCTGAGCCAATGAATAGGCCCTAAACATTTGGCAATGAACAACATAGGCCTAAGGGAAGCAGTCATTTTCAAAGACAAATATATTTTTTTAATGGATGGAATTGATACAAGGACAATTATAATCGATCAGCAGTTGAATTAATTTTCTGATTGAAGAAATGAGTGTCAGAATGTAGTTTACCACTCTGTCCAATCCGATAGTCGTCTTAAACTGCACAAATTCGATTACACGATCGATGACTAACTCCGAAATGCGGACTGCATTGCAGAGTAACAACAAAAACACGAAACGAATTGAGCAAATACCACAAAACTACAACATGGTTCTTTTCAAACCTAACTGCATAAACTGTCTTATGTGTATCAGCCATTCTTTATACGAATATTCAGTCATTCATTCATAGATTTATATACCGCCTCTTCAAAGAGAACTACTCAGAGGCGTTATATATATATATATATATATTCATTTTCATTCATTTTGATCATTTATATAGCGCCTCTTCAAGAAACCTATTCAGAGGTGCTCCTAGTCCAGCCACGGTTAAAAAGAGAAGACTTAAGGAGGCGGTAGAAAGCAGGTGAACTGCATTGTGGAAATCAGCGCAAAGAAGGTGGAAGCCCATTCCACAATATATATATATATGTATAAATATATAAATGCATATATATATAAAAGTATATATATGCTTAAATGTATAAATGTATATATATAATTTTATATATACTTTCATACGTTATATGACTATGTCATACTTTCTGTTTCTCCTGGATGACCGTCTGCAAATCGAAAACTGAACAGAGACTATTTTATTGCGCGTTTAAATAATCAATAGCCATCATTTCTAAGACCTTCTGTAAACTGAGAGGCCTGCCCAATTTATGCATTTGTTATTTTTGCGTTCGTCGAAATTCTGTATAGCCGTAGTCTAAATTTAATTTATTTTCGTTGAACTGACGTTGCTTTTAGGTTGTGGCAGGAGCTCTGTACCGAATGACATTGGTTATGTCCGTTACGTCAAACAACAGTGACAAATCAAAGGTGAGATACGTTTCTTAGTTTCATTACTCCAGGTGCAACGGCATTTCTCAGGCAAAGGTTTTTTGGTGGAGATATGCATACGTAGGCCTACAATTTAATATACAACCATAACTTCAACATAAAGAAACAGGCACAAACAATGTAGATCTATGACAGAGTAGAAAAGGCGCTATAGAAATGCACGAGACAGCAGAGTAACAGGAACGGTTATGAGTGCAGTCATGATGGACGGATTTGAGTAACGGATGAGATAAGGAGAAAGGTGCATTGCAGAAGCCAATGCATTGGACGAGCTGAAGAATTGGTGTCAATAGTTGCGTTCTGACAACTATCTATTCAATAAACGAATATACAATCTATTTCAATCTATTTCAATAAACGAATATACAATCAATACAATCACAGAGAAACAATTTTTGGACCAGTCTGAAAAGCAGACATGCTTGATCAGCTACCAGTAGCACAGGTCAGAATAAAGACGCACACTCAGCCTGCACCGAACTTGTAGCAGAAGAATAAAATTACTTGCATTGGGTGGAATGGCAACTACAGGCTCCGACAACAAAGGAAGCGACCGTCTGACTAGCCTGCGCTGATTGCTGACTGACCGATAAAAATAGGATAGAATCTATAAGGAAGGTAAGCCAAGCACGCTGGCCAATGGACGCTAGGAAGCCAGACGGATGATAGAGGATCTGAGAGGAAAATTTAGGAGGAAAGTATTCCGCAGCCTGGGAGGAAGTCAGAGGAACGAAGGTAATATAATGAGGGGAGTCCAGACGGATCTGTAGTTGGAGGAAGGCCATCGAAGAGGGAAGATCGGAGCAGACAGACGAGTTGGAACAACCACAAGATGGAAGAGAAAGAGAAAGAGAAGAAAATGTCTGACCAAAACTCCTTGAGTAATCTATTATTGCTAGAATTATTATTGATATTATTATGTATCGTTATTATATTGTGCCCTGTAATCAGTAATATTTTGTAATAGAATTCTCTTTAAAAGCAATTCTAACTTAGTTATAGAGCTATGCTTTGAAGCTAAATTTGTAGTGAAAGTACAATTTATATTAAGAGCTATGTTTTCACTGCGACACCAGTTTTGAATACAGTACGAGATATAATTAAGCAGTTCAGGTAGACATAACTCACAGACCGTAAATTACCTATTCAACGTCAGAGTATTCTTTCTCAAGTTAGAGCAAAGTGAAGATAATAAGTGTTTGTCCAGGTAGTAAAAATGATTAATATTGTTTGCCGATCTGTTTCAGTATCAGAGCATAGCGTCGTGGCTTAGTGGAAAAAAAAACTGGAAACTAGAAGATATCGTTTGTCAAGGTTGCTTAAAGACTTATACAATAAATGTTATTAGCAACGGTTCTTATACATTTAATGTATGCGACATGTGTTTCGTTGCAGACCGCTAAATGTACTGTGGCAGTGTCGGACCAGGCCTGGATGACTCCGCGCTACAAACTCGTAGAGTACAAATGCAATCGTCTGATTTCATGAGCGTGAACAGCACTTCTAAAGAAGCTGATTCGGTTCATACAGAAACGAAGCATGACCGCTGGAAAAGACATTTACTTTATTATTCTCTCTAAATGAAAAGAATCATTTAAGCAAATATACGCTTCTCATCCTTTATTGTACTTTGCTGCTTGGTAGCCATAGAGCCCTAGAGCTTCACGCTTGTATTCGGAATACGTGCAGATGAGTAAAACAGAATATAAGATGATTACCTGTGTTTCTAACAGCTGACTTTTGCTTTGACAATATTTGCAAAATAAAAAAAAATCTTAAATATAACCTACTGCTCTTGTTACCCTTTAGCCTATATGGAACGGGATGAAAACTAAGCGTAATCTATACATATAATTTCCCAGTTCTGTGTGTCGATAAACGCTCTGCGGCTCTCACAGGCGCCTGAAATTTACCCAGTCCACCAACGCTGGGAACTACGGAGACAGACGCACACCCGCAAAGCCAGACAGACAGACGGACGGACGGTCAGACAGACAGACGAAACTGACACACAGACAAACAACGGTTAGTAAGTCTGTCTATATCTCCCTCCCTCCCTCCCTCCCTCCCTCCCTCCCTCCCTCCCTCCCTCCCTCCCTCCCTCCCTCTCTCCCTCCCTCCCTCCCTCCCTATGTATGAGGACATCCAACTTGAACTTCTGCTTCACTGACTCTGAGTTTACACATAATCAGATGTGTAAGATGGATGGGTCACATGCTATATAGGCTATACAGAAAAACAAAGTCTGGAGAGGAAGTAAATCACGCAGATACTGAATGAAGAGAATGCTAAAGGACCTCAGAAGTTAGACCTAGAAAATTAATCAATCGACTGCTGTTAGATATGTAATGCGGAGTGTAAAGGTTCGAGCCTATACTGAGACTGTTACTGTACAACTACTTGGAGCAAGTTGTTCAGAGCAGAAATGTACCGGCTTGTGATGGATGTCAAACCCCTACAGGAACATCGCCAACCTTGCAATCTTAGTAACGGAGTTTGGATAATCGCCAGGTGGAAGTGGAGGACTTTGCTCCAGCGTCCGCTGAAATTATTATTATTATTATTATTATTATTATTATTATTATTATTATTATTATTATTATCATTATTACTATTATTATTATTATTATTATTATTATTATTATTATTATTATTATTATTATTATTATTATTATTATTATTATTATTATTATTATTATTATTATTATTATTATTATTGTTATTATTATTATTATTATTATTATTATTATTATTATTATTATTATTCCGGATATTTCTATAGCGCCTCTAGTAGTCAGCTACTACTCAGAGGCGCTCCCGACTACAGCATTTGATACTGTGCCGGAATTTTCACGCCGAAGCGCCACGAGCAATTGCGAGTGAAGGACTTGCCCAAGGTCTGTACGCAGCGGCTAGAGTGGGATTCGAACCTGCAACCCTCCGGTCACAAGGCCCCGAACTTACCACTGAGTCACCACACCCCACAGCCATGATTCGTAATCGTAATCATAAACTCCAAATTTCCAATCGTAATTGTAATCTCCAAACTTCTTGAGCGCCACTCGAAGGCCAAGCGCAGGGCATCACCCTATTCACGAGCGCTACGTCAAATCAGAGGGGTTTCCAGAGAGTAGTCCAAAGGAGGCCCGAGTCCGGTTTTCAGAAGGCACCATGCTGATATATCTGCCACGACTGTAAAGAGGATTCCACTTATTCAAGATGAAAGCGTCGTTATAAAAAAGGGATTACTGTGACTCGACTTGCTTGTATATTGGTCTGTTGGGGTTTTACTGCATTTGAGTTTCCCATGTGAAATTTATTACGACCTGTAGACTACTAATAGCCTCTGGAATGATCATTAATATTTCATCAACAGTTTCAGGGACATACTTCAGTAAGAAAGATAATCACGAGAGGTCGAAGATCCGTTGCAAGTATCTCCTCTGTGTCCCACCTTTGACCAGCTCTGCCGGCAGGTTGATATGGCCTCTTCTCAGCAGTTCTGAAAACCCAGGCCATGTTTTACAAAAGCTGCTATACCACCTAGAAAACCCACTTCTTATTCTCTCCAACCACGTTCTCACGACAGGGTACTGAACCTTGTAGACAATAATATGATATGATGAGCCTTGTATATAGGAAGAATGCTGTATTCTTACTGATTCTGTGTATGACTTTTTTGTGCTTGTTCGGCTTTTCAGCAACCGGTTTAATAAAGAACATATATATACCTACTTACTTACTTAACTTAAATTCGCACTTACGGCAAGTGTTATAATCAATTTATATAGAGAGCATCGTGTCTACAACGAAGGTGTCAATCGATGGTGATGGGCGTCGTTTTCTGTGTTCATGACTACATATTCATACAAAAACGTCATTTTGCCCCCTCCCCCAGAAAAGTTCTCCTTGAAAAATTTTTGCCCCCTTAGAACAATTCATGCGGACGCCCATGGTTGAAAGCCTAAAATCCAGGAAGTAAAACAGTTTTGTTTAAATGAACTGAACATAGTTTACTCAGATCAGTAGTTTGCTGTGAGACTGAGCAGACGTCAGGTAGCTAGGTCAGATATCTCAGGATTTAGACATGGCATGAAGCGCTGTAAGGCTGAAATTTGGCATTCGCACCCGAACAGTTCACACCTAACATCCGGCTTTGAAAATATCTTTTCGAGATGAAAATTATTGAAAAGACATATGAGCTACGTCTCCTCTTGTCTCCGTCTTCCAAAACAAACATTTGCTGGGTAAATGTGATTTAAAATAACTTTAGATGGTCCTTTTGACCGGTTGCCTGTATTGTTGCATGTCTGTCTGTCTGTCTGTCTGTCTGTCTGTCTGTCTGTCTGTCTGTCTGTATGCCCGTCTGCATGTGTGGATGTTCCAGAGCCACAAATAGGTTGCATGTGAACTTCTACCAAAACTATGATGTCTACACTTGCACCCATTTCACATTTGACCGGATAAATGAGTGCAGCATGGAAGATAAATGGTGACTATGATAGCCATAAAACAACAAAAGAGATGGGTATCGTACGTCATATATAACGTAGACCGGCGTAAATATTGAAAATGACAGCAGTAAACAGACGGAGACACGCGCATAAATACGGCTGTTCGGTAGACGCATATTAGCCATAAGAGAAGAGTGGCGCAGAAACGAAGAGTCTAAACGGAGGACGTGTATGAAGCTAAAGGTTTCCGACTAAGGTAACATATCACATCGGATGTCCTCAACCATTTAAATTGTTTTTGTTGCAAGATATCAGTGCTGTTGATTATTCATAGGATTATTTTGCATTATGTTGAATCATTCCCAATAAGTGAACATTTCTTTACAGTGTAGAGATGATGGATACGAATATTCAATGTCCAGGGCTGTAGTGGTAAAATTTGAGGTCAGTA
Source organism: Allolobophora icterica (assembly GCA_963556255.1). NCBI lineage: Eukaryota > Metazoa > Annelida > Clitellata > Crassiclitellata > Lumbricidae > Allolobophora > Allolobophora icterica. The sequence goes on along the minus strand of OY744608.1, from coordinate 27,756,327 downwards.
TACGCTACCGGTGAGCAGCGGCGTCACTAGGCTGGTGTGACCCTAAGAAATGTTAAGACTTTTTTAGGAATTCGTCTAAGAAAAATTTCAGACTTTTGACCAATTCTCTGAAAATTTTCTGACTTTTTTACGATTTCGTCTCTGAAAAAGTTGATGACCTTTTGTAGTCATTCGCCCTAAAACCTTTCAAAACCTCTTTTTTTCTCAAAATTTCATTGCTCAGTGGCTATACGGTCTCTGCAGAGTTAAGTATACGCTGTATACCCGCGTATACCCTCATCTACAGCCCTGAGTATACGCTCTCAAATTTCTCTAGAGGTAAGTATACGCTGTATACCAGCGTATACCCTCGACTACAGCCCTGTCAATGTCGGAAGGTTGTATTTGAGTATTGATGTAAAAGCGATCACAATGTCAGGAGAATTTTTAAATCTGGCAAACTGTGTATAACTGTTTGTCAGATCTTAGCATAAGTTATATTACAAGAACTTTTCAGTGGAAGATGGTTTCAGTAGAGATAGTTTATGCTCAAGAAGCCGTGATGTGCTCTTGTCATCATAAGGGAGCGCAGTAAACCGTTTGGTTTAACTGAGATCGTCGAGCTGGCTGACCCAGACCGGAGCTCCCCGATAAATTCCCACAGCAATAGGCCCTACCGGGATTCTGGATGAGTCTATGTATGAGGACATCCAACTTGAACTTCTGCTTCACTGACTCTGAGTTTACACATAATCAGATGTGTAAGATGGATGGGTCACATGCTATATAGGCTATATAGGGTTACTACCAAATGTTATCCGCTACTGTTGCATGTTTAGTGCGGTATGCGCCTGAACATTACCATAAACATTACCAGACCGATGCAAATCTACATTGAATTGGAAGAAATTAAAACAGAGGTTTATTACGATCACTGCGATCAGGCTATGCTAGGCAAGTATGTGAAAACAAATGAATTTTAAGTGTAGACGCTGACGACATCAAATAATCTGCAAATCAGACGTAATGGGGCATCGACTGTTTAAACTTTAGAGCTTATAGTCAACCACCGAGAATGTTCTTGAGTTATAATTAAAGGGACTTTTAGTACCCATTATTTTCCAGGTGTGCATCTTGGCAAGAGAAGAAAATACTATACGAAGGAGCACACGAAGGAGTTACAGTTTTTATTAGTCAATTGAAAGGTTGAAAGGCAAATTCAGCGAAACTTACAAAGATGAACATGAGGAAATCGGACATTCATTCATTCATTCATTCATTCGAGGATTTATAAAAGAATTACGTAGAGGCGCTGCTTATCGGAAACTATGGGGGGGGGGTCCATAGAGTAGTGGTCACATCACTGGCGTGAAGAGCAAGCGGTAGCGGGATCGCTTCCCGCAACCCCCCCCCAAATTTAGGTCCACTCAACCTTTCATTCGCGAGATGGCGTGTGTGTTAAATGAGATGTAGGACGTGATGGGCACCTTGCATGGCTGCCGTATACAGTTAAAATTCGACTCCTGTAATAACTTGTGATCATCCGTTCATACTTATTTGTGATCATACTGCGTTATTGTCAGTTTGAAGATATTAAACGAATATTATTATTATCATCATACATCGCAGGGCTTGTGAATAAGCTGATGTCCTGCGTTTAGCTTAAGAGTAGCGCTTTAGAAAACATGGAGTTTATGATTACAATTATTACTGTCAGTAGAATAATTAATACTTAAACCTTAAGAAAGCAACTCGATTCTACAGGCCTTGCTACTTATTTGCAGATATCTAAAAGAGTAGGATGGCAGTAGTTGAGCGACTTAGAATTGGTCTTTAGGGGTTGCACTGGATTCGTTTGGTAAACAACAATGGGTTTGACTTAATTTGCTTTATGTTGTGGTGTGAGCAATCAGAAAGTTTATGCAAATGCAATAGTTCAGAGCGCATTTATATAACGCGCATATATCATGCGAGCAGTCTTGCGTTAAAAATTGGTTTGCTGTCGATCTGGATTCGTGCCCAGCTTTGATTGTTTAATCAACTGGCTTGGAACTACTATGTCAGAAGACAAGGTAGACATATTAGTATTCCGTTGTTTTACTCTAGCTAGTTGAGAGAGCAGTAGGCCTAAAACGCCAGATTTGCTTGTGCTGGAATCGACGATGTTGAAAGTTTGTACAGAGAGAAAGTTTAATGTCACTATAAAAGTGGCCTAACTGTTGGCGGCTGCTAATAAACTCCAATAAACTTTGCACAACCCACGATAAGACGACAACGATTAGGCTTAGTGGCCGACTAATTGTCCATGGTTCACATCTTTGAAAACTAAATGTTCATACCGATTGAAGCAGATGATAGTAGCTTCTGATGGCGGAAATATAGTTGTAAGCTTAATAGCAGTGAGAGAATAAAATCTAAATTTTGATGATAACATGCAATATGTAAGCTAATGTTGAAAAGCACCGGTCCGCGGTAAGACTTGTAGGCTAAGGAAAGTGGTCCTTCCGGTCCGCAGCATCAGAAACTTCGAGAAGTAGGCCCTACTTTACTAAACAGTGTCCAAACGGGGTTTGATGTCAAACGGATCTTGCTGTTTCATTTGGTTTTCAATTGCTGATCTTCATTTTGTTTTCTAAATATTTTTGACGCCAATAAAATTGATGATATAAACAAACAGATATGTCACATAGTCCGTCATGAAGTTTGTTTGTTGAGCTCCTCTCATTGGCCGCCTCCAAGTTATGAATATTCATGATCAACGACGTCATTGTTTACAAATAACGACATTCCAACGGACGTTCGTTTCACACTTAATTCAACGTAAATTTAAATATACCGCAAACGGCTGTTCGTTTAAACTAACAGCTACAAACGGGCTTAAACTAATTTTCCAAGGTGGCGAACTGGCTGAAACGAACGAGCTTCACGTATTTAAACGGGCCAATTTACTTAAGCCGAGCATTCGGAAAAATTGCTTTCATTTAAATCGCCCGATTACCAGTTTTTTAAAACGGGTTTAAACAGCTAGTATGAAATAAAAACCGAGTTATCACTACTTTGAGTTGTTCAAGGCATACATAGGCTAAATTTCTCATAAAAAATTATTTTGTCATTTGCTAAGTTGAATAAATTGCCATTGTTTTGCCCATAAACTTTCAATTCCGCTAATTATGTAATATACGGTGCTAGAATAAATAAGATGTGTTGGACAGGAGTTTTACCTATGTTAGGCTAGGCCTATTTGTAAATTTTCTGTATCTACAAGGCACAATCTTGATCCATTTGGAAACTGTAAGGTAGAGACAAATATTATGCACTGCTGAAGTCGACTGATCTAGGCCTATGACCTAGACGCTGGCCAGAGAAAATAGAGACCAAAAATGGATAAATTATGGTATGTAGGCCTATACCTATCTGTTAGGTGTCGTTATAGGCGCCACCGGTACCCCAATCGCTTAAAACGCTTTGAAGCGGACATTTTATTGATTTTATAACTACTATCATATTTTGAGTCAATCAGTTCAGAGGTTCTAGGTTTATAAAGGATTCACAATACGCGTATCGTATACTTAAGCAACTGCCCGTTAGCACTGAGCTACTCTGCCGCAAGCCTGTGCTTTATTTTGGTTCACCTTAATTTAATACAGGATTACTTATCTGTAACAATTTAATGGTATTTCAGAGAAGAAATTTTCCGTTGAATAGGGCCTACACTCTGCCTTGCAGAACGATGTTGTCTAAAGTAACGCCTATCGTTCTTTTGACGATACTTTGCATGGCGCTGATGACCGAAGCATCAGTTAAAGTCGACGAGACCGACTCAGGGGATCATCCAATACTAGGTGGAGAGACGGATATTGACGTCAACGATGAAGCTGCTATTCAGGCGGCCACTTTCGCAACTGCAGAACTGAACAGTCGCTCCAATGGACGCTATAGTTTTCAACACCAGCGAATTATCGAGGCCACGGAGCAAGTAATGACCGTTCATACTGTTTCAGATTATCATTATTTTGAAGTCTATTTGCAATGAAGTGAACTGTAGGCCTACTATTGATCAACTCAGCGTCTTAAAAGGTTTTCGCTTAACGAATAACTAAATGAAGTATTCAAAATTATTAATACTGTTATTAGTACGGTTTTCTATTATGAAATTAATTACTAGCTCATTTAAGAAATTTGATGTCAGAGATGCCTTCTTAATACAGCTGTGTCCCAAATTTTTTTTACATTACTGAGCACTTAATGCGGCTGCAATTGTGAAATAGATTGGTGTACTTCAAGTTAAAAATAATCGACTTGACTTCTCCCAATTTCCAAAAGAGATGCACGGACACAGAGAACAGACGACTTCGCCTAATTGCAGCTTATTACGATAGATTCTTTCGCCAAGTCTCAATCCACTGTGAATTTACTATCAAGCAGTGCTTTTTCTGCCCGAACGTTCCGGATCGGCGTTACGGCACCTTTTTTCAGCTATTAAAGAATAATTTAACAAAACGTAAGGAAACGAAACCAATTATTTTATTTTATTTTAAATTTTACAAAAATTGATTACTGTCTAACTCTATCTGCCTATCTAAGTTGTAATTTAGGAAATGATAGGCCTAGAGTTCAAACTGTACCATTCATAAAGAAAATGTCACGTCAAAATTTTCTTGAGGAGGGTCTCAACGAGATCCATCGCCAAACCCGTTTTTGGGTTTCGCCCTCGATTCATCCCTTCCATAATTGTTCAGTTCCAGAACCTTTTTTTCTTGAAAAAAAAGCCCTGCTATCAAAAGCATCTGTTAGGTTTTATTTCCGTCGAAGTCTTCTAACGGCGCAGTCTAAAGTTAATCTTCGTTGAACTGATGGTACTTTTTAGGTCGTAGCAGGAGTCATGTACCGGATAACAATGGATGTGACCGTTACATCAGCTGACAATGGCGAATCAAAGGTGAGACACGTTCTGCAGTTTCATCATCTCAGATGGCAGAAGGCATTTTCGGATGCAAAGGCGTTTTTGTTGGGTCTGCACCTGTGGCAAAATAAAATACTCAGCGACACGTGTCAAAACTTGAATGAGTTATGTATAAAACCACGTACATGGATACATGATGCATACATTGATGCATACACAGAATGTGCATAGACCCCTAACATACACACATACATAAAAAGATGCATATATAGGCCTACATACAAATATATTTTCAAATATAAATACATGGGCTACCGATACGTGCATACATTGCGATTTTGAGGGGTTCCTAAATGCGCTTTAAAAAAAGTCCACATACATCTATACGAAGGCCTAACTATATGCATACGGTACACATATTTACTTAAATACAGAAATTAGCAGATAAAAATAGGCCCCTTATTTAACTGTCCACACAATTGCACTCGTAGGCCTACCTCAAGGCCTGCGTGCGAATGAACCAATTCTGGTATAACATAATCATCTTGTAGGCCCTATAGTTTTGGTTTTCATGCTGTTGGCGTGGACTCTGTATTTGACAAAATGAACATGTCACGACAAATGTTCAACTAATTTGAGCGACCGGTTTTTGTTTTCATCTTGTTTCTTGCGGAACAACTGGGACAGTATTTACTTATCACATCGAACTCCTAAAACATCCCGTTGGACAAATAGCGGGTATTATCGTTTGGCTGACCGAATATGTATGGGATGAAATGAGGAAGCTGATGGGTTTATTTCGAGTACTTTCCGAGCAAGCTTAGACAGCTCAATCTATACATATAGTTTCCATATAGTGTCCGTCTGTCGGGTGGACGCTACGTCACAAACGGGTTCTGTTCTATTGTGAAACATAAACCTGTCGTCTTGACGACGGCGATCTTGGCGACGGTGACAATCAACAATACATAATTATAGACCTATAATATGACGTCATAATTATGACGGGCAAATACACTAGTGTGATTATAGATTCGAATGTAATCTGAAATATAATGCTATGTCTTGGCTTATCTTTGATTATTACAGTGAACTTAGTAATTTAACTTTTGCGGGGCCTCGCAACAGAACTGCATGGCAACCATCCGGATAGGTGGTCCAAAGCGGTGCATTTCGCTGCCCCACTCTGTACGTTCAGCTGGTTATCTATTGTCTCTACGATCTAGACTTATAAGACTCACCTCTTTAAACTCGCTTATCCGTCTTACCCTGATTTTTCCTGAAGTCATTAGATAGATCATTAATGAGTCACGTTTCTTGTTACAGATCGCCACGTGTACTGTGACAGTGTGGGACCAGTCCTGGAGAACTCCGCGCTACACCCTCGAAGTGTACAAATGCGATCTCTGATTTCATGAGCGTAAACAGCACTTCTTAAGAGGCTGATTCGTTTCATACAGAAACGAAGCATACCCGCTGGAAAAGACTTTTACTGTATTTTACTCTTTAAAGGAAAAGAATTAAATAAAGCAATTACACGCTTCTGATTCTATATTATACTTTGCTGCTTGGAAGCCATGCATAGATAGAGCTTCACGCTTGTAGCCTATTCGGAATACGTGCAAACGAGTAAAACAGCTTACATATATACATCAATCAATCAATCAATCAATCAATCAATCAATCAATCAATCAATCAATCAATCAATCAATCAATCAATCAATCAATCAATCAATCAATCAATAAATCAATCAATCAATCAATCAATCAATTATCAATCAAGTATTTATATAGCGCTTCTTCACATGGGCGGCGATCTAGGGGTCGAGGGGGACAAGACCCCACCATTAAGACTGGGGGACACACCATACATCTGACCCCCAAATTTTGAAGAAACCCCAAAAAAGGTCAAACATTTTTTTACCTCTTTTTGAGCAGATCAGTTCAAAACTCTTTCTTCACCAGCAGATCAGCTCAAAAGTGTCCCCCACCTGTCAAACAAGATCGCCGCCAAGCCCGCCATTGCCTACGAGCCATAAGCGTGCACATGAGGTCAGCGAAAATAAAAGTTCTTCTCGTTAATAGCATCTGTTACAAAAATGACTGAGTATTGTAGATGACAGCCATTAATACAGAGTAACAGGAAACAGGATCAATAATAGTTGATGTAAACGTCGTCATTGATATGGTTTAAAACAAGAAATAAGTTTAGTGGAATAAACATTAAATAGGCCTATCGCATATTTTTTTATATTTAATTACAACATATATGGGCCTATAATGTAAAATTATCGATCAGTGCACACAATAGGCCTACACTGTAAATGCCAATGGTCAAATATACCCAGATTTATGGAGATTTTGCCAAAAATACCCAGATACCCAGAGGAAAACCCAAAAAACAAAGATCTAGTTACAAAACCAGCTCTAGCAACACTGACCGCCAATTCTCATTATGAATACGTCATATGCGTTCTCATGGTAACGTTCTCTGAAACGATGACGTCATAATTGGGCTGTTTGTCTTGCGTCATCTTGCAATAAACATTGCCATTGTGCAATATTTCTCAATTCGTGAAAAAATACGACGTTCTACGCTCTAAAATATTGGAATGAGCAAAATTGGCAGACAGACGACGTTTAAAATCTTCTAATAAACAAGAATTTCAATACTGTCGACGTTTGAAGCAACCGCAGCCAGCAATAAAACCGCACAACGAGCAGAATGTAGCCTACATATGCGACCACAGAAGCGAAAATTCGAGTAAGACATTTCACTTTTTCTCTGCATTCAGGGTGGGAATTGTCGAGGGGTTGGGGGTTCAACCTCCTAGTCTTTTTTAGGACCACCCAGTTAAGTGTTTACTGCACATCCCGGGGGTCGTCTCCAACCCCATCAGTTGTGCTAGCGTGATTTAGCATTATTTGACTCTGAGTCTCTTACAAAGAGAAGAGATTTCCATGGTATACAATGTATGCATTTTTTTATTTTATCAACAAAGAAATTGATTTTTATTCGAATCTGACTTGCAAAACTGATAGTGTTGAAATCAGCTGCTTTCAAATTTCGTTGACATCAGCTTGCAAATACGGATAAAATGTTCAAACCCCCAGTCTTTTTTATACAATTCCCACACTGTCTGCATTAATTATTTAGAAAGTGATTGTTCGTCGTTACATTAAGTTTTTAGATGGTTCATAAAGTGTTAAAATCTTTTATTAAGCAAAACTAATGGACAAGCGACACGAAAGCACGGTTAATTATGATTTAATTGTTATCTAATGAAAGTATAGGACCAGCGACAGATGGTTGGTAGCAGTGCAGCCAAACAAATTAGGAAAGGTTTGAAGTGTATGATGGTAAATTTCCCTCATGGCAGTCACCAGTGATATTATCGTGAACGAGAACGAAACGAGAACGAAAAAGAAAAGTTAATCGTTCACGAGAACGAAAACGAGAACGAGAAAGATTTTGAGAACGAGAACGAAATAGAAACGAAAAAGACTGGACTCAAAACGAATAAAAACGAGAATCGAAAATGATTTTCCGAACGAAAAGTATTGAAAATCCAACCATGTATTTTATTAAAAACGATAATCGAAAATAAATTCTTGAACGAAGTATTGAAAATCCAACCATGTCTTTTTATACAAATTTTCGGCGACGCAGTTGAATTGCGCGCGTGTCTAAACTACAGTCACAAGTCACACAACTTCCTGTTTGCGTCTTGCGTCTTTGCGATCCCGAATTTCTGTCGAAGTTATTTTACAAAATTATTAATAATGAGTCTACTAAAATTTTTATACGGTAGGAAGCGCTAACGTATTGTTTGGGAATACATTGTACATGAAGAAGATAACGATTAAAGGCAAAGTCGATATACAGTTCTGAACGACAAAGGAGTAAGGAAAACCCTGTGGTGCTCGCATAGCTGGTATACGCTACATGACGGGCTAGGCCTATGCAGCATAGGCCTACACGCAACTTTTTTCATTAACGATTTTCCATAGGCCTAAATTAAGTATAATTAGGTCTATGTAAAGAACTTGTTGTTGGTAACTCGTGATTTTGTAAACCGGCATAGTATTTCCAAAATCACGCCAAATAAAAAAATAAATGAGATATTGAGGTTTATATAGCCTAGGCTGACCAGACGTCCCGGTTTCCATTGACAATTCTCTTCTGTATTCTGACCTGTTGTCCGGCTGCCTGGAATTCCCTGGAAATATGTAATTTTTTCAGTGTTCATGTCAGTGATATTATCGTGAACGAGAACGAAACGAGAACGAAAAAGAAAAGTTAATCGTTCACGAGAACGAAAACGAGAACGAGAAAGATTTTGAGAACGAGAACGAAATAGAAACGAAAAAGACTGGACTCAAAACGAATAAAAACGAGAATCGAAAATGATTTTCCGAACGAAAAGTATTGAAAATCCAACCATGTATTTTATTAAAAACGATAATCGAAAATAAATTCTTGAACGAAGTATTGAAAATCCAACCATGTCTTTTTATAAAAATTTTCGGCGACGCAGTTGAATTGCGCGCGTGTCTAAACTACAGTCACAAGTCACACAACTTCCTGTTTGCGTCTTGCGTCTTTGCGATCCCGAATTTCTGTCGAAGTTATTTTACAAAATTATTAATAATGAGTCTACTAAAATTTTTATACGGTAGGAAGCGCTAACGTATTGTTTGGGAATACATTGTACATGAAGAAGATAACGATTAAAGGCAAAGTCGATATACAGTTCTGAACAACAAAGGAGTAAGAAAAACCCTGTGGTGCTCGCATAGCTGGTATACGCTACATGACGGGCTAGGCCTATGCAGCATAGGCCTACACGCAACTTTTTTCATTAACGATTTTCCATAGGCCTAAATTAAGTATAATTAGGCCTATGTAAAGAACTTGTTGTTGGTAACTCGTGATTTTGTAAACCGGCATAGTATTTCCAAAATCACGCCAAATAAAAAAATAAATGAGATATTGAGGTTTATATAGCCTAGGCTGACCAGACGTCCCGGTTTCCATTGACAATTCTCTTCTGTATTCTGACCTGTTGTCCGGCTGCCTGGAATTCCCTGGAAATATGTAATTTTTTCAGTGTTCATGTCTACTGAGTATTTACTCTGTTGTAGTATTTACTCATTTTATTGAACTTACTTTTTGTATGTGAAAATCTAGTAATCACAATAAGAAATATTTCTGTAGGCCCTAAGCAATTTTTATTACAGGTAAAAATCCAACAAATCTTAAAACACGCATAAGTCATAACCACAGCGATGTTCATGCATTGTTAACTTCCAATGAAGATAAAAACAAAAAACCAGTCTGAGCAGCATAAAGTTCAGGCCCGTCAATACAGACTCTGGATGCCTGCATTTTAAGAAAAATTAAGTTGAAAGAATCTTTTGTTTATGGGGACTTTTAACAGCAGGCAGACGCAACAGGCTGTCGAATTCTCTGGAAATGCGAGCCTTTCTCAAGCTAAAAGAACATGTCATAAGAATGCGTAATAAACATTAAACAACCTTCTTGAATCAGTACTACTGATGGACAATGCTTACAGCAACGGCTCCTGCAATTTCTTCTTCATTACAGGTATCTTACTTTGTCAAAACTAAAATTAAAACTAAAAAGATTCCAAAAACGAAAATTAAAACTAAAATAATTTGGAAAACTGAAACTAAACTAAAACTAAAATGATTTGAAGAATAAAAACGAAATAGAAACGAAAATGATTGAAAAATTAAAAACTAAAACTAAAACTAAATAGAAATGATTGATACCCGAACTGAATAAAAACTAAAATAGAAATGATTTTCCGAACGAAAATAACACTGGTTCATGTCTACTGAGTATTTACTCTGTTGTAGTATTTACTCATTTTATTGAACTTACTTTTTGTATGTGAAAATCTAGTAATCACAATAAGAAATATTTCTGTAGGCCCTAAGCAATTTTTATTACAGGTAAAAATCCAACAAATCTTAAAACACGCATAAGTCATAACCACAGCGATGTTCATGCATTGTTAACTTCCAATGAAGATAAAAACAAAAAACCAGTCTGAGCAGCATAAAGTTCAGGCCCGTCAATACAGACTCTGGATGCCTGCATTTTAAGAAAAATTAAGTTGAAAGAATCTTTTGTTTATGGGGACTTTTAACAGCAGGCAGACGCAACAGGCTGTCGAATTCTCTGGAAATGCGAGCCTTTCTCAAGCTAAAAGAACATGTCATAAGAATGCGTAATAAACATTAAACAACCTTCTTGAATCAGTACTACTGATGGACAATGCTTACAGCAACGGCTCCTGCAATTTCTTCTTCATTACAGGTATCTTACTTTGTCAAAACTAAAATTAAAACTAAAAAGATTCCAAAAACGAAAATTAAAACTAAAATAATTTGGAAAACTGAAACTAAACTAAAACTAAAATGATTTGAAGAATAAAAACGAAATAGAAACGAAAATGATTGAAAAATTAAAAACTAAAACTAAAACTAATAGAAATGATTGATACCCGAACTGAATAAAAACTAAAATAGAAATGATTTTCCGAACGAAAATAACACTGGCAGTCACCCCGAAGTATCTCACTGACACTACAGGTAATCTTTTAACCTTTTCTGACTGATTTCCGGTGAATATATATAAGCTGGTTCCCGCAACTCAGTTTCCTTTGAGTGGTGTATGAATCTCGAGATTACGAATACGGTCTAATCTAATCTAAGTGGCCGAAATAATCTAATCGCCCCAAGTCGTGTATGACGTATATATAGCTAAGTGTAGAATAATAATGCTCGAAAATCTCTACACAGGATTTGTGTTTGTGTGCTGCACAGCTCCTCCGATTCCATGTTCACTGCCTGCTGCTGAGGAGCCAGACGAAATGAATGGACCTTCTGCAGCAGCAACTCCAGCATCGTCACCAGAGGATCAAGAGTTAACTATTCTTCTGCATGAGGGCAGCACTGCTCTGCAACTGTGTTCTAGGTAGGTGGCTTTTAAGTATTTCGTCTTGTTTCTTCGCTTCTCATTTCATTTTTCCCTTCACACACAACAGGTACAGTTGTAGTGGCAATGATAGCAGATAATACGTAGTCAAAAGTGTTTCAATCTTATTGGGAAATTTTAAGGGAATCTCTTAAGTTTTCAATTACTACCAAAAGATGATTAACTTTAAAATATCCCGAGGAATAGCTGACAATATGCTAAACTTGATGAAGTGCACCATGTAAAGTTTGTATTAAATTTACATTTAAATTTACATTTGCCTCACCTTACCTGTTTGCAGATTTACTTGCCTGTGTAATTATGCCCCTCAGCTGAACTGATCGGGTGACAGACTGATGTTGAATTAATCTTAAGTCGATTGTCTAAATTTTATAATGTCAATTTAAAATTGGTGAATTGATGACATTTGTGATGATATTATTGTGGTGTGAATTTGTTGATGATAGGAGCCTGCACAGTTCAACAACTTTAAAAAAGAAATTAGAGAAAGATGAAGTGAAGTGGTAAAATTGGAGAAAGACAAGAAGTCATTGACCCAGAATTAGAACTCTTGTGCAGTGTGAGATTTCCAAGAGCAACAGATCTATACTGGGCCCAGACTGGCACATAATGAGCAACCAATTCATTTTGGTTATAGATCTGACTACCATCAGGTAATATCAAACGGTGGATTAGATAGGTTTGTCCAACCAATTGCTGAAGGTAGTACACTGATCCAACAGCCTGTGCGTAATAGAATTGACCAGCCATACCCTGGCACAATTGGATTCATCCAGCAGCAACCAGGGTCAAAGCAACCTGCTGATATATATCCTGGACTGAATGGGCCTGTACATCCTTACCCTGGACCAAATGGGCCTGCACATCCTTACCCTGGAGGCCTGGACCATATGGGCCTGCACATCCTTACCCTGGACCAAATGGGCCTGCACATCCTTACCCTGGACCAAATGGACCTGCCAATCCATATCCTGGACCAAGTGGACCTGCTGATCCATATCCTGGACCAAAAGGATCTGCCAGCAACACCCAGAAGCTAAGGAACTCATCCAACACCATATAGGCCTACTGAATTCCAGCAACATCTGTTCAGATCTGAGAGCATACAACGCAAAGCAGGCGAACACAGAACCTCTGCCACTGACAATCATACGAGGATTTCTTTAGAAGGTCCAGCCATCGGTCATAAACCACTTCTATTACGCCAAAGAGGCACAAGAAAAGACAAAAACCGAAAAAATAAAAAATAAAATAAAAAAGACATGGATTTCAGATCTGCTGAGATCTGAAAGCATACAGTGCAAAGCAGACGAACACAGAATCTCCGTCGCTGACAGTCACACAAAGAAAGTCCAGTTAACGATCATGCTCCCAAAGATCCAGCCACTAGTTCATATGGTGCTTCAAAGGATCCAAACATAATTCTAACAATGGATCTTACTTCAAACGATCCACCAACCTCAAATTCAGCCAAAAGTCATGCTTCAAAGGATCAAGCTTCAAAGGATCCGACTGCAAGTACAACAAAAGATCCTTCCTCCAACAGCCCAGCTCAAAGTTCAACCAAAATCGTCCCTTGGTCCAATCAAACGACTGACTCTTTAAGTCTCATTTCACGTCCGGAAAAACAAAAACAAAATTTTAAAAGGGATCTTTCAGATCTCCATGCAACACAAAGCAGATGAACACAAAACCTCCGCTGCTGACAATCGCATGACGGTTTCTGTAGAACGTTCAGCCAAAAGTCATGCTTAAAAGATCGAGCCTCAAAGGATCCAACTGCAAGTACAACAAAAGATCCTTCCTCCAACAGCCGAGCTCAAAGTTCAACCAAAAAGCTTGCCTCAGACAGTCCAATCAAACAGACTGATTCTTTAAGTCCCATATCAAGTCCGGAGACTCCATCAACTCCATGGAGGTAAACAGTTCTCTTCTCCTCGTCGTTTGTTTAAGATATTCTTTTATTAAAGTTTTAAGATCTTGGAATATCACGGGCTTTTGATTTGGCCAGGCTGTGCGATAAGATGTGTTTAGGTTCACAAGAATAAAAACCACTGGACGGACTGATGAAACGCCAGAGTGTTAGTAATCATTGTAAATTTTGAACTGAACAGTGTTATTAATTTTGTTGTTTAATTACTGGTTTTACGGAGGTGCTTTTATATGTCTATGTAACATACAATGAAAGCTTAGAAATAATTTTGACTGAGAAATACCAGTGATCATGTAACTTCTGCCATTTTTTTGTAGCATGAAATTAAAACTAAGCATTTAAAGTTCATGTAGAGTAAGCCACATTATGCTGTAACTATTACCTTCCATTTATCTCATATTTATGTTTACATGACAAATGTAAACAGCTAAAACTCCCGTGAACGCATTTACTTCACTGCCCATCAACATCACTTGCCATCTGGTAAAATAATTTAGAGAATACGACATTACATGCATTTCTATATTGGGCTCATGTGTCCTACATAAAGGTTTTGATGTCCCATCGGTTGATGCGTTGTGCATTACATACCGGTGCGATAGAAGTTACTAATTAATAATAATAATATTATTATTATTATTATGTTCCAGAAAAATAACTTATCTAATCTCTAAGACCTTGAGGGAATGAAGTACCTCAGGGCAAAAGAAAATAATAATAATAATAACAGATGAATAGGGCCATTCCGGACACTTTTTTTACATTAGTTAATATTGAAGTCCCTGAGGGATCCTGTATACCTCGGGGCAAAAAAATTAATAATAATAATAATAATAATAATAATAATAATAATAATAATAATAATAATAATAATAATAATAATAATAATAATAATAATAATAATAATAATAATAATAATATAGGCCCTTATGAAACGATGCTATATAAATTTGCAATTATAATTATATCAGTAGGCCTACTTAACCGAATTGCTTGTATAAAATATATGTATGTGTGTATTGATGCTTGTACGTATGTTTGTTTTCTTGTATCAAGCCACTTAATATAGCACCTTTTAAGTCGGCTACTTCACAAAGGCGCTGCACGAATAACTCATCTAACTCATCTAGATATTTAAGTGCATTTTAATACATTTTGTAAATTTTTACTGAACAGAGCTAAACGCAACAGCACGTATGTAAAGCTGAAGACTGTTCCTAGAGGAAGATCCGAGTCATGATAAGATACAATGGGCTTGAGTTTATATATGGATGCGAGGCACCTACATATCTCCCCATGCAGATGAGCGAAAGATCGCAGACCTGGTCGACTTTATAAGACTGGAACATAAAACTTCTTGATGTTTGTCAGTGTGATGCCGACTAACAGGGCTTGCCCCAGAAAAAAAACTTGAATTTTTCTTTCATTTCATGTTACTATTTTGTCGTAACGTGTAATAATAATAACCTTCGTTATTTTACTGTGTTTCGATAGGTGCCTTTGGATTCACTGGCAGCAAGTTTTCTGCTTGAGAGGCGATGGGCGATGGGATGGCTCCGTATTGTCGGGATTGTGTGTGGGTGTGCTGTTTGATTTGTGTTTGTATTTAGTTTTTTGTATTTGTATTTAGTTTTTGTATTTGTATTTTTTATAAGTATTTAGTTTTTTGTATTTGTGTTTGGTTTAACGACAAAACAAGCAACAAAGCAAACAACAAACGACAAAGTAAACATGAAAGTAAACAACAAAACAGACACGAAAGCAAACAACAAACGACAAAATAACAAAATAGACAACAAAACAATCAAGACAAAATAAACAAAAACTACACCCCTGCTGAGCCTCTGGCGTGGCTTAATCTCCCGTAAGCTCGTAAGGCAGGGGGGCCCCTGGCGTGGCTTAGAATCCCGTAAGCCCTTTGTGTAGTTTTTGTGTTTTTGTCTTGTTTGTTTTGCTGTTTATTTTGTTCATTTTGTCGTTTGTTGTTTACTTTCGCGTTTGTTTTGTTGTTTATTTTGTTGTTTATTTTGTCGTTTGTTGTTTGTTTTGTTGTTTGGTTTGTCGTTAAACTAAATACAAATGCAAAATCTAAATGCTTTGTAGTGTTTTGTTTGTTTTTATTTTGTCGTTTGTTGTTTGTTTGTTTCTTTTGTCGTGTTGTTTGTCTTTTTTTTATTTTGTCGTTTGTTATTTGTTTATTTTGTCATGTGCTGTATATTTTGTCGTTTGTTGTAACGAGCCGAGGGATAAGAAGGAAGCTGATATAAGAGTAGATCAGAAGGGAAGAATAACACTGTGGAATCATGTCCCAAATCATCAACGAACAGGCAGCCGAGTGCACAACCGCTACTCAGAAACTAAACGAGATGCAGATGCTGACACTTTTCTGTCGAGACGTTGATGGAGGCTTTTAGTGCTGACGAAAACAGAATGATTGGTATTCTTCTGACAAAGATTGTGGTTGAAATTTTGCAAATGTTTTCATTCATTGGTGTACAACAAACAGAAACGAAAAGCAGTTATAACATAACATAACATAACAAACATATCGTTTGTTGGTCCAAGTTAAACCATTAACCACTAGTTATTCATTTATTTATCAACTTATTCCTCTATCCATCCAGTCATTCATCCATCTATCCATTCATCCCATCACTACATTCGTTCAATCATTCGTTCATTCTTTTAACTGTCGATTCGTCTTTCCTTTCTTCCGTCCGTTCTTTAACTCATTCATTCAAGAAACACTAAGAAACATTGGGAATCACCAAGAAAAATTGGGATACACCAATAAACATTAAGGAGTATTGGGAAACACCAAGAAACACTGGGAAACACCAAGAAACATTTGGAAACACCAAGAAACTCCCTCCCGAGTTCCACAGATTCTCGGTTCTTCTATCGTCATTGCAACCCGTCCTCCATCATCCTCTTCATGCTGCTAGGGTGACCACATTTCTTTTATTCCATTCCGGGACACCACAGATATATAACTGAACAATTATGGAAGGGCTAAATCGAGGGCGAAGGCCGAGAAAAATGAGGCGAGGTTTGGGGAGACTCTCGGTGAAACCCCCGAGAAATTTTTGACGTCAAATTAAATTGAAATAACTAAATTATTTTTAACTGCTGAATTATTTTTTCTGCCGGAACGCTGTTCCATAGCGTTTCGGCATAAAAAAAACACTGTATACATAGAATTATTATTTATATGTATGTATATGTATATAGGCCTATATATAAGTCAAATTCAATTAGGAGCTGGGCTCATTGGAAGAGAGCTATACATAGGCCTACGCATCCATGGGCGGCGATCCCGGGGATTCGAGGGGGACAGGACCCCTACCTTTAACAGTGCGGGGGACACCGCATACTTCGGCCCCCCAAATTTTGAAGAAACAGCAAAAAGAGGTCATCAAATTAATTTTTTACCTTTTTTTTACCAGATCAGTTCAAAACTTTTTTGGCCAGGTCAGTTAAAAAATCCCCCCCCCCCACTTAACAAACAAGATCGCCACCACTGCCCCTTCAAGAAAGCTATTCAGAGGCGCTCCCATCCAAACCCCGGTGAAACGGAACAGTCTTTAGAGCAGAGAAGAAAGCGGTGGATGAGTTTCAAGGAAGAGACCGCAGCTCAGGAGGAAGCCCATTCCAAATTGTGAGGCCAACCAGGGAGAAAGCGCGCTGCAGCATATAGTAGCGGTGCGTGCGAAAGGAACAGAGAGATCACCACCGGTGGCAGAACGAACAGAGCGGTGACTGGTGGAGCAGAGGTACGAGAACAGATAGAAGGGAGCACAGCCAAGCTGGCATTGCCTGGTTGCCAGACAATGGAAGCAACCCGGTAGACAATGCGTTGCGAGAGTGGTAACCAGCGGAGGATATCTCGCTTCTATTCAGAGACATGGCCACATTTAGGAATGCGCCCAATCAAGTGCGCAGCGGAACGCAGTACGCGTTCGAGGCAGTTCAGTCGAATGAGGGGAAGCCCAATGTATGATTACCTATTTTCTTTCTAACAGCTGACTTTTGCTTTGACAATAATATTTGCAACATTTACAAAAAAATCATTAAATAGAACCTATTGCGTTTGCAATCCGACTCCAGAAAAATACAATGTATTCTGCTCTTGCTGCCCTATTTATGGAACGGGATGAAAACTTGGCCTAATAGTGAAATAATGGATGTTCTACTAATCCACTTAATTATTATAACATTATGCATAGAAGGCCATCTGGTGTCCAGTCAGTTCTCCATCTCCTATTACTGAGTGGCATCTCAAGGTTAAAGTTTTGAAATGTGTAATGCTTCTGAATTGCCGTGTTCGTGTTTGAACTTCAACCATCACAGGGACACAGATGAAATATCCCAGAGGGCACTGAAACACTCGGGGTTCTCAAGTTCAGAACAAAGAAGCCTGGAGAGGAAGTAAACCATGCAGATGATAAAGGCAGAGGCTAGTCTACTAAGATACCTCAGAAATAAGACAAAAAACATTAATCAATCGACTGCTGCTAGATGTGTATTGCGGCGTGTGAAGTTTCGAGTCTATACTGGACTGTTACTGTACGCCGATTTCAAGCAAGTTGTTCACAGCGGAAACGGTACCGGCTGTGATGGAGGCCAAACCCCCTACAGGAACATTGATTAATGGCCAGGTGGCGGTGAAAGTGCTTTACTCCAACTTCAGCTGAAATATCTGCCACGATTCGTAATCGTAAAATCCAAACATCCAAAGCGTCACTTAAATGATAAACTGAGGGCACAATGCAGATATATATCGACCACGCTTGTAAAGCGGATGCCGCTCATTCAAGAAGAAAGCGTCGCTATAAAAATTGATCGCTTTCACTTGACTTACTTGCAGGTCCTATTATATATAGGACTATTGGAGTTGAATCAACTACAATCGAATGTCCCATGTGGACTTTATTACCGCTTGTAGACTACTAATGGCCCTTGGAATCATCGTAATCGTTATCGTAATCTCCAAACTTCTAAACGCCACTCGAAGACCAAGCGCAGGCACCAGCCTATTCAGTAGCGCTGTTTTATTTGAGGGAGTTTTCCAGACAGTAGGCCTAGTCCAAAATAGGTCCGAGTTCGGTTTCAAGGGGGCCAGTTCAAGAAAGGAGGCAGAGCAGCTGCTAAGACTGGCAGTGCATATTTTAACTGTATAACTAGTGGGACAAATGTCCCAGTAGTTTTAGGATTTGTCCCAGTAGTTTGGGTGATTTATCCCAGGTAAAGTGGCTAAAACGGGCTCCATTTCGCAGGAAATGCTCTAAAATGCACTGTTTTGGCCAACTTTGTCCCAGTAGTCCAAATCCCTTAAAATATGCCCTGAAGACTGGTGTCGTTTAAGGCGAGAATAATAATTGTAAGGTGGAGAAAGATGAGTCACGGTATGAGTAGGCCTACTTGAAAAGGTGAGACTTCAGTTTTGTGTGGATGCCCGGGTGTAATATAGCATCAACAGTTTCCCTGTTTCAGGAACATACACTTTTAGAAAAGGAATCATGTGGGGCGAAGAGCCGTTGTAAGTTTCTTGTCTGAGTCTGGTCGTGCGCTCTGTAAACGCAAGGAATTCCGATGGATTTTGAAAGCACATATCAAGTCAAAGATTGGGTTTAGTTTTTTTTCTTCAAAAACACCGAACAAATTAGAGCAGGTGAATTTGGTCAAGTTAGGAGCACATCTAAGTCTAGTTTACTCCAATCTAATCTAATCTAATCTAATCTAATCTAGTGAGTTTCTTCTTTTTCTTCCTCACTGATGATGAGCGACATAAATATTGGAGGCATGGCTGATTATGGTTTCTTGGCTCAGAGGGTATCAACATTATTTTTCATTGAAACAGACTCTTGGCGTTCCTTTGGACAAACGCTTGCTTCAGTCGAATGTGTTTCGAACCAAGATTCAGAAGATTCTCAGCAGAAGTGTGAAAACGCACCTTAACTTTACCTTTGACCTTATGAAATACAATTGTGCGTTACATAATCTGCCTGATAGCGCGTTACCCGTCTGACTGTGTTTGAAGGAAAACTATGAACTCATCTACCAAAACCGTTACTACTGGGAATTTAGAAATAAATAGTATGGCAAGGATTGAATGAAAAATTGACAGAAATTGCGCCGACTGCTAGATTAAAGGCAGTTAAATTGTACACATTGAAATGAAGTTAAGCCTAAAATGCAAAAAGCAAGACAATTTTGTTTAAATGAACTGAACATAGTTTACTGAAAACAGTAGTTTGCTGTGAGAATGTGCAGAACTGAGGTAGCCGAGTCAGATCTAGCAGGAGTTAGACATGGTATGAAGCGCTGGAATTTGGCATTTCAGCTAACATGGCACATTTCTATTGTGCGAAAGACGTGACAGAGTTCTAGTGGAAAGGTGTATTTAATTGGGGAAAATGCCGACCTGACATAAGCGCCTGAAAGAAATGACAATGATTCATGATCTGGTGACGTCTCTAATATGATCGTACTGAAACGGACATTGCCCTGAAGCAGTATTGACAGTGTGTGCGTGTGTGCTTATCAACACTTTAAACTGTTGACTAAGCCATTTCAGCCAATAGGAGGCAGAGCAGTTGCTATATAAAGTTGAGTCCGTGAAGCAAAAATAAGGTCATCAGACCAGTTCACAATCAACTGTCCAGGGCATATTTTATGTCAAATGTCCCAGTAGTCTTAGGATTTGTCCCAGTAGTCGGGCTGATTTGTCCCAGGCAATGTATGTATAAAGTATAACTAGTGGGACAAATGTAGGAAGAATTTTAAGATTTGTCCCAGTAGTATTGTTGAATGACCCCTTATTACCCTTATTATTGGTTGGGAGACCCGAGAAAAGTTGTAAAAAAAAGGTGATGACTAAAAAAAAGGTCATCAACTTTTTTGGGAGATGAATTCCTAAAAAAGTCTTAACTTTTGCGGAGACTGATTTTGTCCCAGTAGTCAAAATTCCTTAAAATATGCACTGCAACTGTCATCATCTTTGCTAAATGCTACACTTCCAATAACACCTAATCTTTTGACTCTTTTCTCCTCCCTTTCTCTCTCTCTCTCAATCACCTTATGTCTTTCTCTATGTGCCTCTGTCTCTCTGTGTGTTTGTAGCTTGGTCGTTCACTTCATGCATACAAATACGTATGGCACATGCATGCTGACGATTATCCGATAACACTATCCTCCATTTGCTATTTACTGTCACAACTATAGAGAGTATATATATATATATATATATTTATTTATTCTTAGCTACATCTGGCAAGGTTAACCAGTCTTACCGTGTGTATCCCTCCGTCCCTCCCTCTTTACTTCCCTGCACACGACTTCTTATTATTATGCACTCCTTACGTGTTTTGCTTGGTCTACGTCTGAACAATACCATAAACGACAAACGCATGCGTATCAAGTACATTGCATATTATGAGGAAATTAAAACATACTACTAGCAGATGTAGATTCAGATTCCGTCTGGACATTTTCACTGATGCATCGTTGGGTTTTATCACTGTTAAACGAGTATCTAAAGAAATTCCGAACGATATCACTGTTCGCCTGATTACATTCAGCCCAATCCATCCATCCATCCATCCATCCATCCATCCATCCATCCATCCATCCATCCATCCATCCATCCATCCATCCATCCATCCATCCATCCATCCATCCATCCATCCATCCATCCATCCATCCATCCATCCATCCATCCATCCATCCATCCATCCATCCATCCATCCATCCATCCATCCATCCATCCATCCATCCATCCATCCATCCATCCATCCATCCATCCATCCATCCATCCATCCATCCATCCATACATACATACATACATACATACATACATATATATATATATATATATCCATTCAGTCATTCAGCTATTGAGTCATTCTTTCGTTAGGTCGTTCATTTATTTCTTCACTTAGGCAGCAGTCAATCATACAGTCAGTCATCCAGTCATATGTCAGTCAGTTAGTCATTTTACATGTCTGTCTTCCTGTCCGCCGGTTTGTTCGTCTGTCTGTCTGCATGAAGATAAATGGTGCCTATGATGGTCATTAAACAAGAGAAGGCGGAATATCATACGTCACATATAACGTAGGCCGGCGTTGATATTGAAAAGAAAACAGTAAACAGACGGACACAAAGGTCGGGAAGCTGACAATAAAAGTAGGACGGTTGTAAAGAGACCTATGCACACCGATCCACAAGCAGAAGGGTCGACGTACGGCCTAGATACTAACTACATAAGATTAGCTGAAAATATGGTAACTGAATCCTGATAGTGTGACCTAAATATAGAGCCTATAGTTGACAGTATGTGTCCCAGTCGACCTAGAGGTGGGACTTTTTACGCAGTTGCGCGCATAAATACGGCTGTTGGGTAGATTCATATATAAGCCATAAGAGAAGAGTGGCGCAGAAGCGGAGTCTAAACGGAGGACGTGTATGAAGCTAAGGGTTTCTGACTAAGGTAACATATCACATCAGTAATCTATTTGAATCGGTTTTGTAGCAAGATATCAATTGTTTATTCGTAAGAATATTTTGCATTATGTTTAATCATTAACAATGAGTGAACATTTCTTTAAAGTATAGAGGTGATGGGTATGATTATTCAATGTCGGAAGGTTATTTTTGAGTATTGATGCAAAGATGATCACAATGTCAGCAGAATTTTAAAATCTGGGCCAACTGTGTTTTACTGTTTGTCAAATCTATGCATACATCATATTATAAGAAATCTTCATTGGAAGATCGTTTTAGTAGATAGTTTATGCTCAGAAAACTGTAATGTGCTCTTGGCATCATAAGGGAGCGCAGTGTTTGCTTTAACTGAGATCGCCGACCTGGGTGAACTAAGGCCGGAGCTCCCCGAAAAATTCCTGTAGCAAGAGCTAAGAATTTCTACCGGATTCTGGATCAGTCTATGTAAGAGAACATCCAACGTCAACTTCTGCTACATTGACTCTGAGTTTTGCGTTATAATCAGTTGTGTAAGATAGGTCACAGCGATATATGGGTCATTATTCGAAATGTTCCAAATTTCGTCTCCGAAAAACAAAAAACATACTCCCCAAAATTGGTTGCAAGTGTTTTCTTTAGTCACGTACATAGTTAAATTTAGCTAATTTGAAAGAAATCCACTATATTTTAATCATTTTTTTCAGAATTTATAAAGTCAAAACTAATTTTTTTCATTACAGTCAGCCTTTTTGCGTAATCATATTTAATCATAGGAACCTGAAATATTCCTCTGGTGCTTATAAAATGGCAATTTCTTAAAAGTAGATTATAGCAGCATTAAGTCATAATACAACAGGCCTTTCCTTCACTTTTAGTACCCATCAATTTTCCATGTGTGAATCTTTGCAAGAGAAGAAAATACTACACAAAGAATTGTAGTTATTCAATTGCAGTTATTAGTCGATTGGTTTGATTACATTGAACCATTTGAAGGCGTTAAGTAATTTTTAGACCATAAAAGAGGGAGTCCCCTAATTCCATATTTTTTCCAATTTGTTCAAGAGTAATGTATGGTCCACTGTATCAAACGCCTTAGCCAGATCAAAGAATATCCCTACTGAGAACTTGTTTTCATCTATTGCCTTTGAGATTAAATCTTGCATATTAATCAGGGAGATATCAGTTGAGTGGTCTGTCGGAAGCCTTGCTGTTGCGGATAAAGAATATTCATCTTTTCTATATAATTATTTAATCTTTGATGCATGACTCTTTTCATAATCTTGGAAAAATACGATAAAATGGAGATTGGTCGATAGCTTGAGAACTCTTGCCTATCGCCTTGCTTGAAAATTGGCTCAAACTTCGATGTCTTAAGTCCTGATGGAACAACACCGGTTGAAAAAGAACAGTTTATAATATCAGAGAGGATTTTTGCGACAAAGAATTGTAGTTACTCAATTGCTTGAATTGATACTGTAGTTGCTGCTTTTAACAGGCTGGGGCGTTTATCCCCCAAAGTCATTGGAGCAGCTTCCCCTCCTCTAACCTCCTCTTCCCCCTTCCCCTTCTCCCCCCAATAATGATGGCACATACACTGACAGATCTCCCGCTCCTATTTTTGGGATGGAGCATTTGCTCCAAGGTTTCTACGGAGTAAACACCCCTGTTGACGGGTCAATTTCATCTGGACCCACGCTGCGAGTAAACTTTATAGATTTACTGAGGGTAACAATCTCCTCTGGAATAGTGGGAATTCATGCAAATGAATTTTGTATAGGTGCATTCATATATCTCTCATACGTAGGCCCTATTGCTAGAACTGGGGATATTAACAGCCAAGGTGTGACCAACTTCTGAAAAGTAGGGCCTAGCCATTAAATGCGTGCGCTATTAACTGAGGATCCCGATTTATAGCACCATTAATTTTTTTTAAGAATCAGCAATAGTTTCTCAGACTTTCTCTATTTTTATTATGATTATGGTTTTGATAATGGCTTAGTTTACTTTGATGCCGCGATGTGAAGAATGAGAAACTGTAGGCTTTAGTTCGGAGCGTATTTAAATAACACGCCTCTATCATGTGAGCCGTCTTGTGCTAAAAATTGGTCTGCTGCCGATCTTGATACATGCCCAGATTTGATTGTTTAATCAGCTGGCATGAAACTATAGGCCCCTATATGGCAGCAGACATCGTAGGCATATTTGTATTCCGTTGTGTGTGCCAAAGCTAGTTGGCAAGACAGTTAAACGCTAGATTTGTCTGAGCTGGAATTAATGATGTTGACAGTTTTAATGTCACGATAAAAGTAGCCTAACTGTTGACTGCTGCTTATAATTGGCAACTCCATATATAGATCACGTAGCTGCATTGCACAACCCATGATAAGACGACAATTAGGCTTAGTGCCCGACTAACTGTCCATGGTTCAAAACTTTGAAAACTAAATATGGAGACCGAAATTTGAAGCAGATGATAGCGGCTTCTGATGGCAGATGCATTGTCGTAATAAGCAGTGCCAAAATGAAATCGACATTTTAATAATGGCATACCATATAATGACGTATGTCAGCTGATGTTGAAAAGTACCGTTCCTAGACAAGGCTCGTGAAGCAATCACTTATCCGCAGCCTTAGAAAGTTCGAGAAGCACTGTACTAAAAACAGTGTCCAAACTGGGTTTTCAGTCAAACGAGTCTTGCTATTTTATTTTTCTTTCAGTTGATCTGTACTTTGTTTTCCGAACTTTTCGACGCCAATATATTATATTATGAATAAACGAGTTTCCACTACTTTCAGTTGTTCACAGCAAATACAAATTTCTCATCGAACAAAAGTTTTCATTTCGTAAGATGAATTGATTGGCATTGCATTGCAAATAAACCATTTCTGCTTATTTTGTTATAGGGGAAAGGCTTGTATTATGGGCCACCTAACAAAATGTGAGATTATATAATACAGGAGCAATTGGGTGTGTAGTTTTGTTTATTCCTTGCATTACTTGGCATGAGTTATTACCAAATGCAAAGGAATGATTGCTTAATCCATGTAAATAAATTTTTAAATAATTATTTTTAAAATACCAAAAGTGGCCCATATTACACAACCACGTGTGTAATATGAGCCACCATTGTAGACATAAAACAATACTGTTACACATGTTAGACAACTGCCTGATTTGCCAACAGAAGATGAAAATTATAAAAGTTTTAAAGCAATTATCATATTTCAGAGCTTGAGATTCTCAGTTCATGCAATTTACAACCTTTCCGAGCTGTTGACTAGTATAAAAGTTATGTCAGAAGTTTTTAGACAAAGGCTGACAATTGTCACAGAACTAAAACTTAAATTTGCACAATCTTCATGCGACCTGCTTTGATTTGTTGTAGGCCTACACTGCACCCAGTTCTCTTCGTATGACTCCTCAGTCCTCACCCACACTACAAAATGTTTCTTCTTCACTAACTTTTAGAACATTTGGTTTCTTATAAATTGTTTATATTTTTGGCTGTCAAGATGGCTGGAGGTCTCTCTGAAACACTGTCTTTGTCTTTCCTTTATTACTGTTCTGGAACCCTTTCCGTCTTTGACAAGAGTTGAGTTGTTTTGTTTTGTTTTCTTCTGTTCAACTTTCTCTTCAGACCACTTTCCGCGAACTCCCTGTGAGATCCGGGATGCTCTGGTCGTTTTCGTTGTCTCATTTAAACTTGTATACTGTTTTGATTTTGATTTTATTTGGTCCACTTCTTTAGCAAGATTGATTTTGATATGGTTGTTTTGGTGGTTGTAGTCTTTGTCACAACGTCTATATTGAAACTGCCTGTAAAGATTGTGCAAATTTGTAAAACGAAGATAAAATTAAACAAACTGCACTTGTAAAATGAGCTACAATTATCATGTATTATGGCCCGTGTAATATGGGCTGGCCCATATTACACGGGCCATAAATACATGCGCCTGTGATGGAATGTGTAATATGGGCTGGCCCATATTGCACATGCCATCACAGGCCCATATTACAAACATGGTATGCTTCGGGGAAATCGATTATAGCGTGATCGACGAATGAATTATAGACCCAACAAAGTTATGTTTTATTTGTTAAAGAAATTGTCTACCTTCTGAAACAAAACGGCATAGCATAGCCGAAATCCTAAGCTACACAACAGCTGTTGAGTTGAACCAATTTTATAAGCAATATGTATCAAAACTTAAAATTGTTACCGTTCGCGCAAACGTTATCACAAACGGCTCACATTCAAAACACGAAGTTGAAATTAGTAGGCGGATCGCTTCGGAATGTTAGAACCCTTCGCAGACATAATAGGTGGGAGAAACAGCCGAGGCCCATATTACACGCTGGCCCATAATACAAGCCTTTCCCCTATAGGGCCTACGGTGTTAGAATAAGTAAAAAATGTTGGACACGAGCTCTAGGCCTACTTATGTTTTTTTAATTTTCTGTATCCATAATACATATTCTTAATTAATCTAAAAACTGAAACGCAGAAGACAAATTTTTGCACTGTTGACCTAGATTGAGCGATCAAACGCTATTTCCAGTCATGCGCACAACCTGAATGTGGCTAGAGAAGATAGAATCCAAAATTGGATGAAGTAGGCTATGTAGGCCTACTTCTGTCTGTTAGGTGTCGCTACAGGCGCCGCCGATAATCCAATCGCTTAAAACATTTTGAAGTGGACATGTTATTGACCTTATTACTACGATCATATTTCAAGGTAATAAGTTAAGAGGTTTTAGGTTTATAAAAAATTCACAATGCGCGTATCTTATACTTAAGCAAATGTCCGTTTACACTGATCTGCTCTGCCGGAAACCCTGTGGTTTATGTTAGGTTCACTCTAATACAGGAATGCAATTTAATGTAACAATTAAATGGTATTTCAGAGAAAGAAATTTTCCGTTGAATACACTCTGCCTTGCAGCACGATGTTGTCTAAAGTGACTCCGATCGTCCTCATGATGACGATTCTTTGCGTGGCGCTGATGACCGAAGCATCAATTAATCGCAAGAAAAGGCCTGGTGGGTGGCGCACAGTCGACGCGTCCGACTCAGAGGTGCAGGAGGTAGCAGCAAAGGCAACGACGCATCTTGAAGGAGCCAGAAACTCAGCTAAGGTTTATCGACTGCAGGAAGTGGATTCGGCTAAGGTTCAGGTACGTGTTGTTTGCAGGTTCAGGCCATGTGTTGTTTGCAGAATATTTCAGGTCTGGACAACTTAAATGATGACCTGAACGTGGTCTGAACGTGGTCGAAAGGATTAAGATCAGCATCATGTTGTTGTATCTTGTTATTGTGGCATCATACGTTGCATATGATACGTTTACAATGTCTTTCGGCTCGCGTTTCATGGCAGTCGATCTACAATAAAGAAAGATTGTCTGCCTGTTCAATTGGAACTGTGCTTGTGTTGAAGACCGAAGGTCTTTGATTCCCAGGACAACGCTTCTTAACTGTATTTTGATATAACCCTTAAACCTATTGCAGATAAACGTTTGATTGCTATTCTGTGTAACACCATTCGCGTGATATTTCCTTACCAGTGATTTTAGAAGACAATTCTTCCACCACAAAGTTAGAGATATGATAATCTGACTATTAACAAGCTCAAAATTCCTCAAAATGGCACGAAATTGAAGACAGGATTTTGAAGTAGGAGCCCATATTTTTATGAAAGGACATAGCCTACCTGTGAAATTGTATCATGAAGAAACTGTCTCTAGGCAGAGTTGAGGAAAGTTTTGTAATCTATTCTTGGGCGGGGCTGACAAAATATCGACGGTCTAGAGAGGAACTTCCAGTGCCGGGTTTAGACATAAGCAAAAAGGCTATAGCTTTGAGCCTCACAATATGCCGGACCCTAAAAATTTCAGAATTGGGGGAACTTTTATATATGGCTTATGTAGCAAATTCCATCTCGCCTAAGTAAATGCATTGATTTGAAAATAATTTGAATGTTTCACTTTAAATGCCTTGCTATTAAGTTTATTGATACCTTCTGTTGTAATATTTTAACAAGGAGTCTCCAAGCTTCACATAGCTTAGGGCCTAACCAAGACTAAATTCGGCACTGGAAACAACTGATTTCCGGTAGGCGATCGAAAGAGTTGCTCAGTAAATGTTGTTCTATTCGAACAACTTAATGTCAAAGCTACACTCAGACCATTTCGAACATATGACGGTGCTTGACTGGAGCACAGCGTTCAGCACGGTCGATCATTGTATGGTACTCACTAAAGTTAGGTTGGGTGAGCCAAATGCGATTATATGCAAGATGCACTTCAGTAGATGTCTTGGAGGAGAGCTACATAAGTCCTCTGAATGAATGAATGAATGAATGAATGAATGAATGAATGAATGAATGAATGAATGAATGAATGAATGAATGAATGAATGAGTAACGTGTTGAACTTCCACTATTTGAACTTAAATCCTGTGAGGTGGACAAAATGCCGATGTATGATATGGTTTGCATAGAAATACGAGACCGATTTATTGTTCGGTTAAGAAAACTTCAGACGTAAATTATTAAACTTGAACTGCGCTTTTAAACCCGGATTCAAAAGATTATATCCAGGACTGTAGTCGAGGGTATACTCGGGTATACAGCGTGTACTCACCTCTACCGACCGTATACTCACCTCACAAAATATTAATTTTATATTTATTTATATTAAAATACTAAAGCGTATACTCACCAAATACTGTAGCGCATACTCACCTCTAATTTTTTAGGAAAACTGACCGGTAGCGTGCACTCGCCTCTAATTTTACCACTACAGCCCTGCAGTTATATCCATGTTTAAAATGTTTAAATCCAGGGTCTCACAGCAGCTGCATACACGCATGAAAATATTCACATGTGATTAGAGACCTTACGATTTGACTTTACGGTTTTTAATATTGTGCTTTTTTAAAATAGTGACCGAACGTTGACAGTAACTGCTGATTACAAGTCTTTCTGTAATGTTTTAATTGGTAATTGCAACTCTTTTATCGCTCATATGTAATAAGGTGATCAGAAGTCTCCCAAATCAACGACGCTCTTGGCTTGCGGTCTTTAGATGGAACGCACTACAACCCAGGGCCGCAACAAGACAGTTTACCGATTATCTCACTGTACTATAATTCAGCATGTGTTACTATATATTCATATGACACTGTGTTATTCAGATAGTACGTGGAAAGAATTTTAAGTTGGTGCTGAAGATTGGACAGACGGACTGCTTTCGTCGGGCGAATGTCGACGTGAAAAATTGTCCCATTATTAAGGTTTGGCATCTGTTTTTCTTCCTCCACTTATTTCCTTATCCTTCATTTTGCTCTTTATCTTTTTCTTCTTATATCTTCTTCTTGCGTTATGGGTCTCATCCTACCAAAGACATATCACAGACGATAACCTGCTCTTTTCTCTGCTCTCGCCTGGATTATGTCAACTCTGTGGTTGCATGTATCTCAGATCTTGTAGTCACCTAGGTTCGGTGGCGGCGCCAGACATTTTTCGTAACGAGGTCATAGCCAGGGCAGTCATACAAGTAACCAGTGCAGAGGGCGATTTATGGAGAGCGCGGTTACGCGAGCTTAAATGGTGACCATATAAGATCGCGCTGCCGCTCTTACCATAAATCGCCACAGCACTATTATATTTGTCTATGGTCAGGATGCTAGATGGGCGAAACCCCCAGAAGTTGAACGCTTTTAGACATTTGTAAAGCAAATTTTAACATTTCAATGAATTAAGTGAATCCATGTCTCAGGATATAACAAATATGCGCGAAGAAATTCTGGACAGGGCAAAAATTCTGGCAGGGCATCGACTAGGGCAGAGGCTTTTTTACCAGGGCATTTGCCCTGGCGCGCCTTGGTGTAGCGCCGCTTCTGCCTGGGTTCAATTCATCCAAAATGCTCTGCTTCGCGTGATGCTATGTGTAGGCCTACCTACTCGTACAGACTCCTAAACTCTGCTCAAGGAGCTGCATTGGTTCCCTGTAGAATTCAGGGTAAGAAGGAGAAGCGAGTCTGAAGAGTGGAGTCTCTATTTCACATCTGATAGATAATAGCGGAAATTTATCGGGGGAGCTCCGGTCTTGGGTCAGTCAGGTCGACGATCTCAGGCGGCTAATGTGAATGATGCTTAGAATTGAAGTGGCGACGGAGGTAAGAGGAAGTGCGGGAATCAGGATAGAATTTGTGAAAGAGCAGTGTTTAACGTTTTGAGTGGAAGTCCTGTGGAGAGATAGCAAGAGGTCAGGTTTTGATGAATTTTTAACTTAATTGTCTTTAGAAATTATGTTAATTTAAATATCAATATATTATATAAACTTAACATAAGGCATCGAGTAAAGCAATCGCAAGTCTCTAGCCTTTCGCAAGTTGGACCTAATTTGATGCAAGGTAATTTGTTTACTACATAAATAACATGCTCGTTTGACGGAATGTATGATGGCTGCAAAGTCACGATAGTTAAGCTCTCTTCATTCCAAAACACCGATAGAATTGAGTTTGGCGCAGCGAAGAAGAGACAAGGAACAGAAGCTGTGGATGTTAGTTGTGAGATACGATTAATAACTCATTTTGTTTTACAATAAAATCCTGCTATTAGAATAGTTTGCTAAAGCGATGAACTACAGATTTGCTTCTTCTGCTAACATGCAACATTCAGTCATGTGAATATGTTTAAGGTTGAGCGATGTGTTGTGACCGTATGGGTTTGGCAAAACACGTCAGAAGTTACCAATTTCACTTGCGGAAAGGAGAAAAATGTTGGCGGAGGCGGAAAGAAACCCACTCGAATGCCAATAATGCCAGGTGGAGAGAGGGATATTGAAGTCGATCGTGATGATGTTGTTCAGGCGGTCACTTTCGCAACTGCGGAACTGACCAGTCGCTCCAATGGACGCTATCGTGTTCAACACCAGCGAATTATCAAAGCCACGTCGCAAGTAATGACCATTCACATTGTTTCAGAGAGCAGTATTTTGAAGTCTATTTGAAATGAACGAAACTATACTATTGATTAACTCAGCGACTCAAAGGCTTTTCTCTTAACGAATACCTAACTGAAGTATTCAAAATTATCAATACTGTTAGTACTACTGGGTCTCTATTAATTACTAGTTCATTTAAGAAAATTGATGTCAGCGACCTCTTGGTAACTCAGTTACCAGTCCGTCACATATTTCTTCTTTTACTGACCACTGAATACGGTTGCAATTGTGAAATGGATTGGTGTAGTTCAAGTTCAAAACAGTCGACGTGACTTGTCACAATTTCCAAAAGAGATACGCGAACACAGTGGACAGACGACTTTGCCTTAGAGTTCGATAGACGTTTTCGCCAAATCTCAATCCACTTTGCCTAGGCCTTCACTATTAGCCATCTGCTAGGCTAAATTTCCGTTATCGTCTTCTATCGGCGCAGTCCAAAGTTAATCTTCGTTGAACTGATGGTACTTTTAGGTCGTTGCAGGAGCCATGTACCGAATGACAATAGATGAAAAACTCTCTGCCTTAGATGACATTTAACATCTTTTAACATCATAGAGATTAGCGCAGAGTGTCCCACCGGGACCGGGCGCCTTATAACAGGCTACCATGCGTTATATTACACGTGTTACATGTATTTATAAGAAGTTGCGGTTTGTCAACTTTGATTCATATTAAAGGAAATTATAATATAATATATATTGTTTCAGATTATCATTGTTGTTTAAGTATATTTGCAATGAAAGAAATTATAATATTGATTAACTCAGCGTCTTAAAAGGTTTTCGTTTAACGAATACCTAACTGACGTAAACAAAATTATTATAATGTTAATACTACTGGGTTTCTATTAATTACTAGCTCATTTAAGGAAATTGATATCAGCGACCTCTTGTTAACTCAGCTAACAGTATGTCACATATTTGTTCCATTACTGAACACTTAATGCGGTGGCTGCAATTGTGAAATAGATTGGTGTAGTTCAAGTTCAAAATAATCGACGTGACCTGACCCAAGTTCCAAAAGAAATGCACAGCACTGTGAACAGACGTCTTTGCCTTGAAGCTTATTACGATAGATTCTTTCGCCAATTAATCTCAATCCACTATGCCTAGGCCTTCACTATTAGGCGTCTGTTAGGCTTAATTTCCGTTGTCGTTTTCTATCGGCGCATTCTAAAGTTAATCTTCGTTGAACTGATGGTACTTTTAGGTCGTTGCAGGAGCCATGTACCGAATGAAAATAGATGTCACCGTCACAGGTAGCGACGGCAAATCAAAGGTGAGACATGTTCTATGGTTTCATCACGTCATATGTCAGAATGCATTTTCGGATGCAAAGGCATTTCTGTTGAATCTACACTAGTGGCTATAATATTCAGCGACACGTGTCAATACTTCCCTGTGTTATACATAAAACCATGTACATGGATGCACGATGCATACCTGGATACAAACACAGAATATGCATACATACATACATACATACATACATACATACATACATACATACATACATACATACATACATACATACATACATACATACATACATACATACATACATACATACATACATACATACATACATACATACATATACATACATAAATACAAAAAGATACATGTATACATGCACAAGTGCAAAGATAAATAGGCCTACATAGGCTACACACAGCCATGTTCATTGCGCTTTTGAGGGGTTCCTAAATGCGCTCTATGAAAGTCCACATACATACGCAAGCCTACATGCATACATAAGTACACATGCATACGTACATACATTTACTTATCGTTGAAAATACAGAAATAGGTAAATTAATAGGCCCGGTAGGCCGGTACTTAACTGTCCACACTGGACAGGGCACGCGTACTTCAAATCCTGCCAGCGGATGAAACAATAGGCCTACTGGTGTCATAAATTAGTCTAGTCATCTTGTATGGTTTTTGTTTTCATGCTGTTGGCGTGGACTCTGTATTTGACAAATAATCATATCACGATAAATGTTCAACTAATTTGAACAACCACTTTTTGTTTCCTTTTGTTTCTTGCGGAACAACTGGGACATTTTTTACTTATCACATCGAACGCCTAGATCATCCTGTTTGACAAATAGGGGGCCTATCGTTTGCCTGACCTGCATCAACAAATTCTGAATAGGCCTATCTATGGGCTCAAATGAGGAAGTTGATGGGTTTATTTCGTGTACTTTCCGAGGAAATATAGAGAGCTTAATGCGGCTATAGATTCGAATGTCATATGAAATATGCTTGCTATGCCTTGTCTTCTCTTTGATTATTATTGTGAACTTGCAATTTTATTAGGCTGATAAAATATATAAAAATATAAGTTGTTTAGTTTCGTAGTTCACCAAAATAAGTTGGCATTAGGGCCTAAATCGTAGTTTGAATAAGTAGAGCGTCTTTTGGAAAATTAAACATAGGCCTAATACTAATTCAAGATCTTCTGAAACAATTGTTTCTTACCTATTGAGGAGTGGAAACTTCTTCAGCTAATGTTAGGATAGACGTTTAGGCCCTACTAAGAAGTCTATGTGCTTGGGCATTTTAAGAATTTACTTTTGATCTATTTAGAATTGGAAGTCACGTTTATCCAGCTAACACAGAGAAATAAACACGGTGTAACTTTAATTCGGCATCCCAAACGTTTTTTAGTATGTCCAATTGTCAAAATGTAGATAATAGGCCTGTATACTGTTTACTCGATCTGTTTAGATCTCAGTTCATTGTTTTTTCAGCTTCTTTGAAACTAGGAACTATTGCTTGGCTATAATATTGAACGCCTAAATCATGAACGCCTAAATCATCCTGTCGCTCCAGGCTTAGAAAATAAAGTTTCTACTTTTTTTAATAAGCAACGACAAAGCGTTGACTTAATTTCTTAGCTACTTGCTGGTCATTTTCGCCCTCTATTCGTTTCACTCTCGGAAGTTACCTCTGAAATGTATTCACTGCTTGAGTTACTGGTTCCGTCTCCCAAAAGTTATAATTACGGTCGACTTCAATATTCAATAAATCAGCAACCCATTTCCTCTCCTTGCTCAACCCACATATAAGCAAATATGGCACTAGATCCACGGATGCTTTGACTCTTGCTGCTTTTCGCACCAGAACTGCATTGGGCTCATCCGGGCATTTTCGGTGGCTGGCTGCCCCATTTTTTGGGTTCTGTCGGTCCTCTGTTATCTTGAAGTTACGAACGATTGATATCTTGGGTAATCTGATAATGACGTTATGCAAGTCATTAGATAGATCATTAATGAGTCGTGTTTCTTGTTACAGACTGCCAAATGTACTGTGAAAGTGTGGGACCAGGCCTGGAGAACTCCGCGCTACACCCTGGAAGAGTACAAATGCGATCGTCTGATTTCATGAGCTTGAGCAGCACTTCTAAAGAGGCTGATTTGGTTAATACAGAAACGAAATATGGCCGCTGGAAAAGACATTTACTTTATTATACGCTATAAATGAAAAGAATTAAAGCAAATACAAACTTCTCATTCCATATACTCGGATGCTTAGTTGGTGCCATTAAGCCCTAAAGCAGTGATGCACAATCTTTTTCGGCTAACAACCACTAAACAATTTTTTAAACCCTTCTGAGGCCAAACAAATGTGACACTCAACTTAGTCTAGATGAAAGCTTACAAAATTTATCAAAACAACGTGCGCAGTAAAACACATATAAAAGAAACATAAAGAGTTATAGATAAAGGAGACTCATAGTACATCTATATATTACTACAAAACTTATGTTTTTTCCAATGACCACAGTGCGGAAGTCACTGTAGACTTAAATATCAGTGCCGGTTCTCATCGCGGGCCATACAACCACTCGTCGCGGGCCGGATGTTGCCCGCGGCTAACCGTTGTGCACCACTAGCCTAGGGCTTTACGCTTGTATTCGGAATGCATGCAAATAAGTAGAATAACATATATGTGATTACCTATTTTTTCAAAACAGTTAACTTTTTGCTTTTACAATATTTGTAAAATTTGCAAAAAAATTATTTAATAGAGCCTATTGCGTTTGCAATCCGACTACAAGAAAATACAATGCATACTGCTCTTGCTATCCTGTATAATGAACGAGGTGAAAACTACGTCTAATAGTGAAATAATGAAAGTTCAACCAATCCACTTGCTTGTTATAATATTACGCATAGAAGGCCATCTGGTGTCCAGTCAGCTGTCTATCTCTTGTAACTGAGTGGAATCTCAAGGTTAAAGTTTTGAAATGTATAATGCTTCTGAATTGCCGTGTTGGTGTAACTTACACTTCAACCATCGCAGGGACTGAGATGAAAAAGCCCATAGGTATTGAAACATTCAGGGTTCTCAAGTGCAGAATAATGAAGCCTATGGAAGAAGTAAACCCCGCAGATGCCGAAGGGAGAGGATACTAAGAGACTTCAGAAGTAACGCTGCACACAGGGGCGTAACTTTGGTCTAAAAGTGGTGGGTACCAATTTCTTCTCCACTTTCGCTTTTCGCATGGAGACCATTTCGGACATAATTATTACCCTGTCAGTATTCTCATTATTTTTTTTTATGGGCGCCATAAGGGTCTCGTATAGAAATGTCAGTTCCACGTGGGCATTGTTTAAAAGTGGGGGGTACGGTACCTCTCAGTCCAAAAGTGGGGGGTACGGGTACCCCTCGTATCCCCCACAAATTACGCCTATGGCTGCACATGTCATTTAGGAACATTTTAGTACTAATTAGACCTTAAAAAATTAATCAATCGGCTGCTGTTAGATATATAACGTTGGATGTGAAGGCTCGAGCATATTATACTGAGACTGTTACTGTACAACGACATGGAGCAAGTTGTTCACCGCAGATATGTACCGGCTTGTGCTGGCGGTCAAACCCCTGCCGAACCATTGGTTAATCGCCAGGTGGCGGTCTTGTTGCTTTGCTCCGGCGTCAGCTGAAATATCTGCTATGATTCGTAATAGTAAAATCCAAATTTTTAATGCGCCATGACCGTAAAGTAGATGCCACTCATGCAAGACGGGAAGCGTCGCTCTAAACATTGATCACTTTTACTTGAACTGGTTCATATGACTACTGGAGTTAATTGATTTTACTGCAGTAAAATTTCCAATGTAATAATAATAATATTTTAATTTTTTTTCAAACTGACACACGCAGTAAGATTACGTTGAAACATGAAGTACAATCAAGATCTTAATTAACTACAAGGTTTGGCAGCCATGCAAGGCGCCGCCCTAGAGGGGTTACGGGGATCGAACCTCGAACCCAATGCTCTCCTGGCCATGAGTGTTACCATTACCCTATCCCCCTCATTATTACGAACATTATGAACTTTATTACGGTCTGTAGACTACTAATGACCATTGGAATCATCATTGATATAGCATCTACAGTTTCAGGGCCATACACCAGTTAGAAAGGGAATCACTTGAGGTCGAAGATCCGTTGTAAGTTTCCACTCTGTGTCTGGTCCTGCGCCCTGTAGGCCTATAGGCGCAAGAAATTCTGATGGATTTTCAAAGCACTTGTCAAGTTAAAGAATGAACTTAAGTTTATTTTAATAACACCGAACAAAATAGAACAGATTTAAAAATGTTGGCGAAGTTAGGAGCACATCTAATCTAATCTAGTATATTCTACTCGAGCTAGTCTAATTAAATCAACTCTAATCTAGTGAGTTTCTTCTTTTTCTTAGTCACTGACGATGATGCTATTGAGCGAAATAAATATTGGAGGCATGGCCGAATATGGTTTCTTGGCTCAGGGCCTATCAAAATTTTCATCGAAACAGACTCTTGGCGTTCCTTTCGCAGAAACGCTTGCTTTAGTCGAATGTCTTTCAGGACTTGAACCAAAATTCAGAAGATTCTCAACAGAAGTGCGAAAAAGTATCTTAACTTTACCTTTGACCTTGTGAAATACAATTGTGCGTTATGTCTGCTTGATAGCGTGCTAGCCATTAGGCTGTACTCAAAGAAGGAAACTTAATAAAATCTACGACCAAAACAGTGGCTACAGGCAATTTAGATATAAATATATTTGGGCAAAGAATAAATGAAAAATGAACAGAAATGCTAGAATTAAAGTTGCCAAAACTTTACACATTCAGAACGATGCCGAAAGCCTAAAATTCTGAAAGCAAAACAGTTTTATTTAAATGAACTGAACATAGTTTACTCAAATAAGTAGTTTGCTGTAAGAATATGCGAATGTCAGGTATAGCTAAGTCAAATGTCTCAGGATTTAGATAAGACATGAAGCGCTGTATGGCTGGAATTTAGCGTTTCAGCTAACATGGTATACATACACCAGCGGTTCTCAACCTTTTTAGACTCGAGGACCACTTCTAAATTTTGTGTCTCGGTCGCGGACCACCACTAAAAATCGTGCCAAAAGCAAATTAATACAAAATAATTTTTTGCCACAAGTCCTCGCATTATTAGTTTCATGCTGCCATCTAGCCGATTCTAGTGATTGAAATGAAACAGAAATTTTAAAAATTGACAAAATTTGTCTGTTTGCATGCTTTTAATTTAAAAAAATCTAAATTGTAGACCTTGCTCGCGGACCACCAGGCAGATGGCCGCGGACCACCAGTGGTCCGCGGACCACAGGTTGAGAACCACTGGTATACACTATTATTTTAATAGCGTCACTTCGCGAAAGAACATTTCGCATTAGAGTTCACGTGGAAAGTTGTATTTAATTGGGGAAAATGCCGACCTGACATAAGCGCCTGAAAGAAATGACAATGATTCATGATCTGGTGACGTCTGTAATATGATCGTACTAAAACGGACATAGCCCTTAGGCATTATTGAGTCTGTGGGCCTGTCATCACCTTAAATGGTTGACTAAGCCATTCAGCCAATACGCTATAGGATAGCAGTTGCTATAAATTGAGTCTGTGAAGCACAGACAGGGTCATCAGACCAGTTCAAACACATCTATGTTAAATGCTACAATTACAGTTAATCTTTTGACTCTTTACCTCTCACTGTCTCCCTCTCAATCACCTTAGCTCTTTCTCTGTGTGCCTGTGTCTCTGTGTGTGTTTGTGTTTCTGTCGTTCGCCTTATGTAGGCTATGCCCACATATGGCACAAGCTGTCAATTACCCAAAAGCATTATCCTCCATTTGCTATTTACTGTAACAACTAGAGAGTTCGCTCTTACTCTTATCATCTGTTGTGCTCAATATATCAGCTTCATCTTGCAAGGTTAACCAGTCCTACCGTGTGTATCCCTCCTTCCCTCCCTCTTTACTTCCCTGCACACGACTTCTTATTAATATGCACTCCTTACGTGACCTTAACAGATCGATCTGTATTGTGTTTTGCGTGGTCTACGTCTGAACATTAGCATGAAAGGACAAACGCATGGATATCACGTACATTGCACTTAAGAAATGAAACACACAACACAACTAGCAGATGTAGAATCCGTCCGGGCATTGTCACTCATATGGCATGTCCGTCTTCGTGTAGGTGTACATGTATAGGCGGTTGTTGAAATGCGTCAGAATTAAGTTTCAAGGCCTGCATAGTGCATGCAACGAGGTTGACTTAGAGAGCCGACAATTAGATCGGCCAGCAACGGATATTTTTGTTCTCTGTCACACCCGAACAGTCAACATCCAACATCCGGCTTTGAAAATGTATTTTCGATTGAAATTATTAAAAATGTCTAAATCTTAATAACTAGCATTTTCTGCGTAAATGTGATTTAAAATAACTTTAGATGGTCCTTTTGACCGGCTACCTGTA
Source organism: Allolobophora icterica (assembly GCA_963556255.1). Taxonomy (NCBI): domain Eukaryota; kingdom Metazoa; phylum Annelida; class Clitellata; order Crassiclitellata; family Lumbricidae; genus Allolobophora; species Allolobophora icterica. The sequence continues at coordinate 27,717,214 of OY744608.1, read as the reverse complement.
TTGTTGCCTATTTGTCTGTCTGCATGCCCGTCTGCATGTGTGGGTGTTCCAGAATCACAAAGAGATGTGATGTGAACTTCTACCCAATCTATCATATCTTCGCTTGCACCTATTTCACATTTGACAGGATACATGAGTGTAGCTTGGAAGATAAATGGTGCCTATGATGGCCATGAAACAACAGAGGGCGGGATATCGTACGTCACTTATAACGTAGGCCGGCGTTAATATTGAAAAAGGAAACGGTAAACAGACAGACACACAGGGAGGGACGCTGACAATAAATTACGACCGTTATGAAGGACCCATGCACACCGATCCACAAGCATAATTGCCGATGAACGTCCTAGATACAGACTATACAAGATTAGCTGAAAATATGATAATTGAATCCTGATAGTGTGACCTAAATATAGGGCCTATAGTTGACGGCATGTGACCCGGTCGATCGTTACCCAGGACCCAGGGATGGGACTTTTCACGCAGTTGCGCGCATAAATACGGCTGTTCGGCAGACGCAGCAGGCCATAAGAGAACAGTGGCGCAGTAACAAGGATTCTATACGAAGGACGTGTATGAAGCTAAGGGTTTCCGTCTAAGGTAACGTTTCACAACGGTAATTCATTTGAATCGTTTTGTATCAAGATATCAGTTGATTATTCATAGGAATATTTTGAATTATGTGCAAAGTGCTTCTGAATCGTTGCATCTATTTCTGTTCGACTGTCTACGAATAAAGACACTTAAATCTCTTTTATTATTATTATTATTATTATTATTATTATTATTATTATTATTATTATTATTATTATTATTATTATTATTATTATTATTATTATTATTATTATTATTATTATTATTATTATTATTATTATAGGAATATTATTATTATTATTATTATTATTATTATTATTATTATTATTATTATTATTATTATTATTATTATTATTATTATTATTATTATTATTATTATTATAGGAATATTATTATTATTATTATTATTATTATTATTATTATTATTATTATTATTATTATTATTATCATCATCATCATCATTCCTAATAAGTGAACATTTCTTAAAAGTCTAGAGATGATGCCTATGATTATTCAATGCCAGAAGATTATTTTTGAGTATTAATGCAAAGCCGATCAAAATGTCCGCAGAATTTTAAAATCTGGGCCAACTCTGTTTGACAGTTCTATGCATACGTTGTAGGCCTATTATAAGATATTTTCAGTGGAAGATCCGTTTCAGTAGATGTAGTGTAGTGCGGTGCACACCTGAACATTACCATAAAACACAAACCGATGCAAATCTACATTGAATTGGAAGAAATTAAAACACAGGCTTATTACGATCACTGTTTGCAGATGTTTCCATATAAGAGTCTGCACATTGTCGTTTTAATGCATTGCTTCAGCAAAGCATTAAAGCGACATTGTGCAGACTCTTATATGGAAGCATCTGCAACAATATTACTGAGTAAGACTTAACTGAAGAATTTCTCTATTTTGCCACTGTTTGCCTGATTACATTCAGCCCGATCAATCCATTCATTCATTCAGCCATTCAGGAATACAGAATTGAAACATAAATCAGTCTGAATGCAAGTTTGAATGGCGTCATCTCATCTAATCTAATATGGAAATTTATATACATAGCAGTTGTTTTGCAGTACCGTATGTAACAGTGAATAAGCATGTGAACTTTTAATTTGTATTCTATCCAAAACTCAATAAGTCAGGAGAACTGGGAGTTATGCTATGCTAGGCAAGCATGTTGAAACAAATGAATTTTAAGTTTAAACCCTGACGACATCAAATAACCTGTTAAGCAGATGGAATAGGGCATCAACCGTCCAGCGCTTCCAAAACAGCCACCGAGAATGTTCTAGAATCTATATTTATAATGAAAGGAACTTTAGATTTTAGTAGGCTACCCATTAATTTTCCACGTGTGCATCTTTGCAAGAGAAGAAATACTATACGAAGGAGTATAGTTATTCAGTTACAGTTTTTAGTCGATTGAAAGGTTGAAAGGCAAATTCAGCGATACTTACAGAGATAAACAAAAGGAACATCGGACATTCATTCATTCATTCGAGGATTTATATAGCGTTCCTTCAAAAGAACTAATTAGAGGCGCTGCTTATCGGAAACTATCAACATACATTGCAGGGCTTGTGAATAAGCTGATGTCCTGCGTTTAGCTTAAGGGTAGCGCTTTAAAAATATAAAGTTTACCATTGCGATTACAATTATTACTGTCGGTAGAATAACTAATACTTAAACCGTAAGAAACCAACTCGATTGTAGGCCATACTACTTATTTGCAGATATCTAAAAGAGTATGATGGGAGTAGTTGAGTGACTTAGAGCTGGTTTCAAGGGGTTGCACTGTATTTGTTTGGTATAATCAACAATGGGTTTGACTTAATTTAGGCTACCGGTACTTTAATGCTGTGGTGTTAAGAATCAGAAAGTTTAGGCTATAGCGCGGAGCGCGTTTAGGCCTATATAACACGCCTCTACCATGTGAGCCGTCTTGCGCTAAAAATTGGCTTAGTTTACTTTGATGCCGTGGTGTTAAGAATCAGAACGTGTATATAGGCTATGGTTCGGAGCGCATTTAAATAGCACGTCTCTATCATGTGAGCAGTCTTGGTCTAAAAATTGGCCTGCTGCCGATCTTGATTCATGTCCAGATTAGATTTTTTATTCAGCTGGTTTGGAACTATATATGGCAGAAAACAACGAAGGCATATTATTATTCCGCTGTGTTTGCCAAATCTAGTTGGCAAGACAGTTAAACGCTAGATTTGTTTGCGCTGGAACTGATTAGGCCTATTTTGAAAGTTTTAATGTCACGATAAAAGTGGTCTAACTGTTGGCTGCTACTATGAACTCCACCGACCACGTAGCTGCATTGCACAACCCATGATAAGACGACAACAATTAGGCCTAGTGCCCACCTAATTGTCCATGGTTTACAACTTTGAAAACTAAATATGCAGACCGATTGAAGCAGATAATAGCGGCTTCTGATGGCAAAAGTATAGTTGTAAGAGCAGTGACAAAATTAAACTAAATTTTAATAATGGCATATCATATAATTAGGTAGGCCTAAGCTTATGTTGAAAAGTACCGTTCACGGCAAGACTCGTAAAGCAATCACCAATCCGCAGCCTCACTTTGTTTTCCGAACTTTTTTGACGCCAAAATAATACGAAAAAACTAGTTACCACTACTTTCAGTTGTTCACGGCAAATACAAATTTCTCATCGATAAACGTTTTCATTTAGTAAGTTGAAATGATTGGCATTGCATTCCAAGTAAACTTTCATCTGTTAGGTGTCGCTACAGGCGTCACACCTGTAATCCAATCGCTTAAAACAGTTTGAAGTTTACATTTTATTGACTTTATCGCTACTCTCATATATCAAGTCAACCAGTTCAGGGGTTTTAGGTTTATAAAGGATTCACAATATCCCATACTAAAGCAAATGCCCGTTAACACTGAGCTACTCTGTCGGCAAGCTCATGATTTATTATGGTTCGCCTTAATAAAAAGGATTACAATTTAATGTAATGATTTAATGGTATTCCAGAGAAAGAAATTTTCCGTTGAATACACTCTGCCGTGCAGAACGATGTTGTCTAAAGTGACTCCGATCGTCCTGATGATGACGATTGTTTGCGTGGCGCTGATGACCGAAGCATCAATTATTAATCGCAAGAGAAGGCTTGGCGGGTGGCGCAAAGCCAACGTGACCGACTCAGAGGTGCAGGAGGTAGCAGCAAAGGCAACGACGCATCTTGAAGGAGCCAGAAACTCAGCTAAGGTTTATCGACTGCAGGAAGTTACTTCAGCTAAGGTTCAGGTAGGCGATGACTATGTAGTTCTCAGAATATTTCAGGTCTGGACAACTTAAATGTTGACCTGAACGCTGTGTCTGAAAGTGGGCGAAAGAAATAGATGAGCATCATGCTGTTGCATGTTGTTATTGTGGAGTCAAACGCTGCTATGATAGGGGCCTTTGATTTACGACTGTTAACGCGTCTTTCAGCACTGCGTCTCATGGCAGTCGATCTACAATAAAGAAAGAATGTCTGGCTGCTGAATTATGGCTGTGCTTGTGTTGCAGGCTGACGGTGTTTGATGCTCAGCCCAACGCTTCTTAACTGTATTTTGATATAAGTCTATAGCAGACAAACGTCTTAATGCCTTTATGTGTAACACCATTTGGGTCATTTTTCCTGTCAGTGATTTTGAGAAGACAATTCTTCGACCACAAAGTTAGAGATATGATAATCTGACTATTAACGAGCTCCACATTTCTCAAAATGGCAGAAAAATGAAGACAGGATTTAGCAGTAGGAGCCCATATTTTCATGAAAGAACGGAGCCGTATACCTGTAAAATGGTGTCATAAAGAAACTGTCTATAGGAAGAGTTGAGGGCAGTTTTGAAACTGTTCTTGGGCGCCGCAGATAAAATATCGACGGCCTAGAGAGTGAACAACCAGTGCCGGATTTAGACATAAGCTAAAAGCTTACGTCTCACAATCCACAGGAGCCTGAAATAACTCAGAATTGGGGAACCTCTATAACTGACATGTGTAGCAAATTCCATCCCGCCTGAGTAAATGCATTCATTTGAAAATAATTTGAATTTTTTACTTTAAATGCCTTGCTATTAAATGATTAAAAGGCATATATGTTTTCAAGTTTAATGAGACCTTCTGGTGTAATTTTTTAACAAAGGGCCTTCAAGCTTTACATAGCTTAGGACCTAAACAAGACTAAATCCGGAATTGGGAACAACCAATTTTCAGTTTGCAATCGAAAGAGTTGATCTGTAGGGTAACGTGGGGCAAGACGTCCCATGCGGGTAAGACGTCCCCCACCCTTAACATTGTTGAAATACAAGTCCTGAGGTTGCGCTGTCTACAGTTTGTTGGTGCAGTCTAGAATTACCATAAAAACTTACTCTGACACAAATTTAGCGATTTACGAACAGTTTAGCGACCAAACAAGGTTTGGTAAGTACATTTTATAATATTTTGATAACGCTAAATGATTTATTCACCCGCAACGATACTGTTTCATGTAAAATCGAGATAGCAGTTCGAAAGGTAATTCTGTTTTGAATAATTATGATACACGTGGTGAGCCATAATACAATCATTAACCTGTAGTGTGCCGAAATGTAGTTGTTATATGCATCGGGGCAAAACGTTCCCGGGTAAGACGTCCAGGGGACGTTTTGCCCCAATAGAGTATTTCATTTGTCGGTCTAATGGGAACGATTTGTTAATTTAGGTGTGGTCCATAAAGTACTATTATAGAACAATACACCATGAAGGGGGTTAATAAAAGATCCTGCCAAATAGTTTTCATTGCTTCGGGTATGTAGCTCATTTTGATACACTTGCTTATAGCATTCTTGCTGTTCTCTGGTTGGACCTCATATTATTCACAGGGTTGCTGTTGCTTACGGTATAGGCTACTTTTCGGCTGCAGGAAATTCTAAACCTAAAAGGAAAATTAGAAGTGAATCGTGGTATAAATGCAGCTGCTAAAAAGTTAGGGTCGATACCATACCCTTGCTGTATATGTCAAAAGCGCTAGTGTGATCCGCCACTCGAGTCATGGCAAGAATGTCCTACATGCAAACAGTGGTATCATGGTATACGGCCGCGTGCTATAAATGCCTTGGGTAATTACTGCACGAAAGCAATAAGGCTTGACACCTTGTTTTAACAATGACAATTTTGGATACAAGTTGAAAAACATGAATGTTTAATTAGCCTGTTTTAGAATAGGCCTATAACCTGGGTTGTAGCTAAGTCTTGGGCTAAAAAAATGAATGAAGAGAAGTATAATTGTAATATTTTAGAGTAGTTAGTTCATTTAATATAGCTACTTATTCTATTTATCTTATTCTTGAACAATATCGAATATGTATGTATGTTTTATTTTTATCATCTTTCAACGTGGGGCAAGACGTCCCCAGCATGGCCGTTTTGCCCCAACCGTGGGGCAAAACGTCCCCTATTTTTAATTTTTGTTTTTTTATAAATGCGTAAATATTGGATGTTCAATTACTTTCTGCTTTCGGAGACAAATAACCAATCCTGAATGTCAACTAAATAACACCAATTAATTATCTTATATCAAATGCAGCAACAACAGGGACCATTTTTGCCTTAGAGGGGACGCCTTGCCCCACCTTACCCTAAATGTTGTTCTATTCGAACAACTTAAATGTCAAAGCTACTGAAAAGTCCAGTCGACTGAGATATTTGAATGTCCATTACTGTAATCATTTCGGACATATGACGGTGCTTGACTGGAACACAGCATGCTCGATTATTGCATGATACTCACCAAAGTTAAGTTGGGTGAGCCAAAATTGATGATATACTAGATGTTTCTCAGTAGATATCCTAGAAGGCGCTATATAAGTCCTCTGAATGAATGAATGAATGAATGAATGAATGAATGAATGAATGAATGAATGAAGGAATGAATGAATGAGTAAGGTGTTGAACTTCCACTATTTGAACTTAAATCCTGTGAGGTGGACAAAATGCCGATGTATGGTATGCGTAGAAATACGAGACCGATTTGTTGTTCGGTTAAGAAAACTTCTGACGTAAAAATTAATTATTAAACTTGAACTGCTCTTTTAAACCCGGATTCAAAGGGTTACATCCGTGTTTTAAAATGTGTAAATCCAGGGTCTCACATCATCTGCATGCACGCATGCAAATATTCACATATGATTAGAGACCTTACGATTTGACCTTACGATTTTTAATTATGTTTTTATAGGCCTCCTATGTATAGACATAATATTATATGTAGGTGAGATGAGGTTTTCAAGCAGCCTAGTGTTAGCGCTCCCAGAGCGTCTGATTTAAGGCGATCGATCGATCGCTCTCCTTGGTCGCTCGCCTAGCAAAGGTACCGGCGAGCGATTTACCGCTCGCCTAGTCGAAGGCTTCTCACCGTCGGTTTACAGTCGGTCGTCGCTCGCTGAGTCTGAGTTAGACTCCAAGACGAACCTGGACCCAGACCATTATTTTATTTACGTAATTGAAATTACTTTAATTTACTTACTTGCCACAGCGGTGAATGCGTGCCGTGACCTGTCCTAATTACTGCTGACTGATCACTCCAATATCGCGCAATATGATTGGCCACAACAACACTGTCGACACCTTACGCCGCGTGAAATCATCCGTAATTTGTTGTTATTGTGCAGATTCGGTTATGGGATGGCCCATAATGCACCACTGACAGTGATTGAATGTGTCAATATGTGATGCGAGAACACTAGTGAGCTACAGATAATGTTACAGCCAATGTGATTGTTTAGTTTGTTGTTACTGTGCAGCTTACTTAAGGTACTATTTTTCAGTTCTATTCATAAGAAAATAATATTGGAATCTGTGATTCACTGGGTTCAACTTCTGTCTAAGAATACAGTAATACTGTTCCTGTAATCATCAATTATTATAGCCAAGTAGTACGCTAAAACTTATTACAACTATGATGCAGGATGGACTGAATTGAGATAGGCCTATTAGATGATTTAATTATTGAATGCAGCTATACGAACGAATGCGATACACAAAATAAGCTGTACACAAAAGCTTCCAAGGTCGACCGCGCATCGCTCGCCTACTCGATCGAGCGCGATCGATTTTCAACCCGCCTACTATTTTCAAATCGGACGCACTGAGCGCTCCTGTAGAGGCCAGAATATGCTTGTTTGGCGGAACTTTAATTTGTCGTCTGTATGAACTAAGCAGTTCTGCTTCGGTTCGCTTCAATGACCGAACGTTGATAGTAATTGCTAATTAACAGACTTTCTGTAGTGTTTTAATTGGCAATTCTATTATCGCTCATACATACGTAAGGTGCTAAGAAGTCTCCCAAATCAATTAAAGTGTTGGATTGCGGCCTCTAGACTAAATACACTAAAGCCCAGGGCCACAAGAAGACATTTAACCGATTATCTCACTGTACTATAACTCAGCATGCGTTACTATATATTCATATGACATTTTGTTATTCAGATAGTACGTGGAAAGAATTTTAAGTTGGTGCTGAAGATTGGACAGACGAACTGCTTTCGTCGGGCGAATGTCGACGTGAAAAATTGTTCCATTACTAAGGTTTGGCATCTGTTTTTCTTCACCCGCTTATTTCCTTTTCATTCATTTTCCTCTTTTTTCATTCTTACATCTTCTTCTTGCATTTTACGGCTGCTCATACCAAAGACATGTCACAGACGATAGCCTACTCTCTTGTCTGCACTCGTTTCGATTATGCCAACTCTATGGTTGTATGTATCTCAGATCTTGAAGTCACCTGGGTTCAACTCATCCAAAATGCTCTGGCTCGCATGATGCTATGTGTACCTACTCGTACAAACTCCTTCACTCTACTCAGCCAGCTGCATTGGTTCCCTGTAGAATTCAGGATAAGAAGGTTAAGCGAGTCTACTGAGTGGAGTCTTAAATTCACATCTGAACGATAATAGAGAACCCATAGCGGGAATTTATCGTGGAGCTCCGGTCTCGGGTCAGCCAGGTCGGCGATCTTAGTCGGCTAATGTGAATGATGCTTAGAATTGAAGTGGCGAGGGAGGTAAGAGGAAGAGCGGGAATCAGGATAGGATTTGTGAAAGAGCAGTATTTTAAGTTTTGAGTGAAAGACCTGTGGAGAGATAACAGGAGGTGAGGTTTTGAATGAGTTTGTAACTTGTCGTTAGAAATTATGTTAATTAAAATTAACATATGGCATCGAGTAAAGTAATCACAAAAAGTCTCTATCCGTTTGCAGGTAGAACCTAATTTGATGCAATGTAATTAGTCTAAAACTGGACTACATTTCACTGAATGTATGATGGCTCTAAAGTCACGATAGTTAAGATATCTCCATTTTAAAAAACCGACCGAATTGAGTTTGGCGCAGTGAAGAGATAGAGAACAGACGCTGTGCGTGTTAGTTGCAGTCTTGTTGTCAAGACCTTAAACCTCAAGACCAAGACCAAGACTAAGACTTTGAACCTCGAGACCAAGACCAAGACTTTGAACCTCGAGACCAAGACCAAGACTTTCAACCTCGAGACCAAGACCAAGACTTTTGGTCTCAAGACTTTAAAAAACGAACTCGAGTGCACTCGAGACCAAGACCTTGGTCTCGAGGACAACAAGTCTGGTTAGTTGTGAGAGACGATGCATTTTATTCTCGAGGTCCAGTGACTCTGGATATACCATTCGATTAATAACTCATTTTGTTTTATAATAGAAATCTTTCTGTTAGAATAGTTTGCTAAAGCGATGTACTACAGGTTTGCTTCTTCTGCTAACATGCCACATTCAACGATGTGAATATGTTAAAGGTTGAGCGATGCTCTGTGACCGTACATGTTTGGCAAAACACGTCAGAAGTTACCAATTTCACTTGCGGAAAGGAGAAAAATGTTGGCGGAGGCGGAAAGAAACCCACTCGAATGCCAATGATGCCAGGTGGAGAGAGGGATATTGAAGTCGACCGCGATGATGTTGTTCAGGCGGTCACTTTCGCAACTGCGGAACTGACCAGTCGCTCCAATGGACGCTATCGTGTTCAACACCAGCGAATTATCAAAGCCACGTCGCAAGTAATGACCACTCTTCTAGTTATCTGAGCAATGTTCGCTATCAGACAAACTCTCTGCTTTAAGTGACATTTGACATCTTTTAACATCATAGAGACGAGCGCAGAGTGTCCCACCGGGACCGGGCGCCTTATAACTGGCTGCCATGCGTTATATTACACGTATTACATGTATGTGTAAGAAGTTGCGGTTTGTCAAATTTGATTCATATTAAACGAAATTATAATATAATATATATTGTTTCAGATTATCATTGTTGTTTAAGTATATTTGCAATGAAAGAAATTATAATGTAGATTAACTCAGCGTCTTAAAAGGTTTTCGCTTAACGAATACCATACGGGAGTATTCAAAATTATTAATACTGTTAGTACTACTGGGTTTCTACTAATTACTAGCTCATTTAAGGAAATTGATATCAGCGACCTCTTGTTAACTCAGCTAACAGTATGTCACATATTTGTTCCATTACTGAGCACTTAATGCGGTGGCTGCAATTGTGAAATGGATTGGTGTAGTTCAAGTTCAAAATAATCGACGTGACCTGACCCAATTTCCAAAAGAAATGCACGAACACAGCGGACAGACGACTTTGCCTCAGAGCTTATTACTATATATTCTTTCGCCAAATCTCAATCCATTGTGCATAGGCCTTCACTATTAGGCATCTGTTAGGCTTAATTTCCGTCGACGTCTTCTATCGGCGCATTCTAAAGTTAATCTTCGTTGAACTGATGGTACTTTTAGGTCGTTGCAGGAGCCATGTACCGAATGACAATAGATGTGACCGTCACAGGTAGCGATGGCAAATCAAAGGTGAGACATGTTCTATAGTTTCAAAACTTCATATATGCCCGAAGACATTTTCGGATCAAAGGCATTTTTGTTGAATCTACATTTGTGGCTATAATATTCAGCGACACGTCTCAATATACTTGTCTGTATTATACATTAAACCACATACATGGATACATGATACATACATGGATACATACACAGAATATGCATACATGCTTACATATATATATACAATACATACATAAATAGAAAAAGGTACGTGTATATACATACATAACATTTATATACAAATATAAATACATAGGCTACACATAGGCCTAGTCATGTTCATTGCGCTTTTGAGAGGTTTCAAAATGCGCTTTATAAAACTCCACATACATAGGTAAGTCTACATACATACATACACTCACACAATCACACATACATAAGTACACATTCATGCGTACATACTGTACATTTACCTGCAGTTGAAAATACAGAAATAACTAAGTAAATAGGCCCGTTATTTAAGTGTCAACACTGGGCGCGCGTACTTCATGAAAGGCCTGCATGCGAATGAACCAATACTGGTATCACAAATAAATCAATCATCTAGTACAGTTTTGGTTTTCATCTTGTTGACGTGGACTTTGTATTTGATAAATTGATGATGTCACGATAAATGTTCTACTAATATAAACAACCAGTTTTTGTTTCCTCTTGTTTCTTGCGGAGGAACTGGACATTATTTACTTTAGTCATCGAACTCCTAAATCAAATAGAGGGGCTTATCGTTTGCCTGACCGAAAGCAACTCATTCCGTATAATCCTATCTATGGGCTGAAATGAGGAAGTTGATGGGTTTATTTCGTGCACTTTCCGAGGAAGCTTAGACAGCTTGATGTGGTTATAGACCCGAATGTCATCTGAAATATACATGCTATGTTTTGTCTTCTCTTTGCTTATTACTGTGAACTTACTATTTGATTACGCTGATAAAATATATAAAAATATAAGTTCTTTAGTCTCGTAGTTCACCAAAATCAGTTGGCATTAAATCGTAGTTTAAATAAGTAGAGGCTATGATGAAATAATTAAACATAATACTAAGTAAGTAAGTAGTAAGTAAGTAGCCTTTATTTGCATATGACAAGCGCACATGCATTACATGTATACAATGATTACATACATTTGGAAAACAAAACTATAGCATGAAAACAAAACTATAACATGAGCAGCTTTTAAGGTCACACATTTACCACTAGATATAATTAAAGATGCATCGGTTAACAAAGCTGCTTTTAAACAATTTGGATTGAACAAGAGGCAGCATGAAAGGATGTCCTCTCTTGCGGAGTGAGTACTTATCCTCACGAGGAGGTGGCAAGAGCTGATGAATGCAGTGGCCAAAGAACTGCGACTTCTGGAAGAGCTTCCTGTCTGCTCGAGCAATCAGCTCATTCAAGATCTTCTGAAACAATTGTTTCTCACCTGTTGAGGAGTGGAAACTTATTCAGCTAATGTTAGGATAAACTTAGACCTACTAAGAATTCTGTGTACTTAGGTATTATAAGAATTTACTTTTGATCTATTTAGATTTAGAAAACACGTCATTCCGGCTAACACAGCAATAAACACGGTGTAACTTTAATTCGGCATCCCAAAAGTTTTCTTAATTTGACCAATTTAAAAGTCAAAATGTAGATATTAGGTCTGTATACTATATACTCGATCTGCTTAGATGTCAGCTTATCGTTTTTTTTTCAGCTTCGGTGAAACTATATGCACTATTGCCTCTTCTCCTACCTAGAAAATAATGTTTCTACTTTTTTATAAGCAACGGCAAGGCGTTGACTTAATTTCTGAGCTACGGTACTTATAGTTATTAATTAAGCATGTTCATCGCCCTCTATCCATTTCACTCTTTACCTCTGAAATGTATTCACTGCATGAGTTTCTGATTCCTTCTCCCAAGACTCATTTCTGCTCCTTTCGTACAACACATAGGGCATCAGCAAAAATTGCACTGGATCCACGGATGCTTTGACTTTTGCTGCCTCTGGCCCCAGAAGCATTGGGCTCATCTAGACGCTTTCGGTAGCTGGTTCAAAGCTGTGCAGCTGGCTGCCCCACCCTGTGCGTTCTGTCGGCTCTCTTTTATCTTTCAGATGTGAAATTAAGACTCACTTTTAACTCGCTTACCTGTCTTACCCTGATTTTTTTTTCTTTTCTGACCAACAGGACTTCGACAACTTATCGTTTTTTTTAGCTACGTTGAAACTATAGGCACTACTGCCTCTTCTCCTACCTAGAAAATAATGTTTCTTATTTCGACGCTATAGAAGTCGTTAGATAGATCATCAATGAGTCATGATTCTTGTTACAGACTGCCAAATGTACTGTGAAAGTGTGGGACCAGGCCTGGAGAACTCCACGCTACACCCTCGATGAGTACAAATGCAATCGTCTGATTTCATGAACGTGAACAGCACTTCTAAAGAGGCTGATTCGGTTCATACAGAAACGAAACATGGCCGCTGGAAAAGACATTTACTGTATTATACTCTTTAAAGGAAAATAATTAATTAAAGCAAATAGACGCTTCTCATTCTAAATACTTTGCTGCTTGGTATTTGCACTATAAAGCCCTCTAGCAGTGGTGCACAACCTTTTTCGGCCAAGGACCAATAAACGATTTCTGAAACCCTTCTGGGGCCAAACAAATTTGACGACTCAGCTTAGTCCAGATGAAAGCATGTCAAAATTTATGAAGATGACGTACGCAGTAAAACTCATAATTATAAAAGCAAACATAAAGAGTTATAAAGAAAGGGGACTTATAGTACTTCCATGTTACTACAGTACTTGTGCTTTTTTCCAATGACCCCAGTGCGCAAGTCACTGTATACGTAATATCCGTAGCCGCTTTTCCTGTTGGACACCGCGGGCCATATGACCACTCGTCAGTCGTCACGAACCGGATGTGGCTCGCGGCGGGACGTTGTGCACCACTGCGCTTGTCTACGCTTGTATTCGGAATACATGGAAATGAGTAAAACAGCATATGATATATATGATTACTTATTTTATTCTAACAGTTGACTTTTACTTTGACAATATTTGCAACATTTACAAAGAAATCATTAAATAGAGCTTATTGCGTTTGTAATCCCACTCCAGGAAAATACAATGTATACTGCTCTTGCTACCCTCTATATGGAACGGGATGAAGACTACGCCTAATATAACGGAAGTTCAACCAATCCACTTCCTTGTTTTAATATTATGCATAGAATGCCATCTGGTGTCCAGTCAGCTCTCCGTCTCTTGGAACTGAGTGGCATCTTAAGGTTAGAGTTCTGAAATCAATCAATCAATCAGTTTTTTTATTCTCAAATCAAGCTGACAAGGTCGCAAATTGTAACAGAGTACAACTAATTATCATAAGTAATAGTACCTAAGTGGTTAGGAAATTATGACTGTAGGCAATATAATATAATTTGAGGTAAGGCTGGAATAGGAATTAAAGGTACATTGTTTAGTAGATGCATTTAAATAATACTAGAGATATGAAATTACGATCCCATTTAACGGGGAGGAGGAAATCATGCGGCCTTGGTCTTAGCTCATACCGTGAATGAGGTCGGCGTGGGGGAATAGTCTATGAAGGACATGCATTTGAAATGTTCAAATGAAATGTGTTATCCTTCTGAATTGCCGAGTTCGTGTTTACACTTCAATCATCACAGAGACCCAGATGAATTGCCCAGAGGTCATTGGAACACTCAGGTTCTCGAGTTCAGAACAAAGAAGTCTGGAGAGGTAGTAAACCACGCAGCGTGCAAGATGTCGAAGTGAGAGGATATTAAGATAGGGAGAGGATACTGAGAGACCTCAGAAGCAACGCTGCACATGTTCACTTTGGAACATTTTAGTACAAATTAGACATAAAATTTAATCATTCGGCTGCTGTTAGATATGTAACGCGGAGTGTGAAGGCTTGAGCCTATACTGAGACTGTTATTGTTGAGATATCTGGCGCAAGTTGTTCACAGCAGAAATGGTACTAGATTCTGCTGGAAATCAAACCCCTACGGGAACATTGGAAACATGTAATCTTATGATTAATTGATATCGTAATCTGGTTAATCGCCAGGTGGAGGTGGAAATGCTTTGCTCCAGCGTCAGCTGAAATATCTGCCATTATTCGTAATTGTGAACGTAAACTCAAAATTTCTAATCGTAATCGTTGTCGTAATCTCCAAACTTCTAAAGTGCCACTCGAAAGCCAAGCGCAGGGCACCAGCCTATTCACCAGCCTATGCACAAATCAGAGGGGTTCCATAGAGTAGTCCAGAGGAGAGTCCGGTTCCAGAGGGCACAATGCTGATATAGGCCTATATATGCCACGACTGTAAAGCGGATGCCGCTCATTCAAAGTGAAAGCGTCGCTATAAAAATGGATCGCTTTGTCTTGAATTGCTTGTAAATTGGACTATTGGAATTCATTCTACCTCAACAGGATTTCCCAAGTGAACTTTATTACGGCCTGAACACTACTAATAGTCCTTCGAATAATCATTATTATAGCTTCAACAGTTTCAAAGACATACACCAGTTAGAAAGGGAATCACATGAGGTCGAAGAGCTGTCGCAAGCTTCTCCTCTGGGTCTGGTCATGCTCCCTGTAGCCACAAGGAATTCTGAAGCATTTTCAATGCATTTTCAATGCACTTATCAAGTTAAAGAATGTTTCATTTTATTAAAACCGAACAAAGTAGAGCAGATGAATTTGGTCAAGTTAGGAGCGCATCTAATCTAATCTAGTAAAGTTTACTCGAGTTAATCTAATCACATTTACTCTAATCTAGTGAGTTTCTTCCTTTTCTTCGTCACTGATGATGGTGCTATTGAGCGACATAAATATTGGAAGCATGGCTAAACACGGTTTCTTGGCTCAGAGGGTATCAACATTTTCATTGAAACAGACTCTTGGCGTTTCTTTGGCAGAAACGCTTGCTTCAGTCGAATGTCTTTCATCACTCGAACCAAGATTCATAAGATTCTCAACAGAGGTGTGAAAACGCACCTTAAATTTAATTTGACCTTGTAAAATACAGCTGTGGGTTATAGCTGCTTAATAGCTCGCTCGCTAGCCGTCTGGTTATGTTTGGGAAAAACACTATGAACACTACGACCAAAATTGTTGCAACTGGAAATTTAGATATAGTAGAGCAAAGATTGGATTAAAAATTAACAGAAATGATAGATTAAAGGTAGTTAACATTTTACACATTCAGAACGAAGCTGATATAAATAGTTGGGCAAAGATTGAGTGAAAAATGAAAAGAAATGCTAGAATAAAAGCAGCCAAAATTTTACACATTCAAAATGAAGCTCAAAAGCATTAAGTCCAGAAAGCAAAACAGTTTTTTCAAATGAACTGGAAATAGTTTACTCAAATCAGTAGTTTGCTCTTAGAATGTGCATTATCTTGACATTTCAGCGAACACACTTCTGTTCTAATAGCGTCATTGTGCGAAAGACGTGACATTAGAGTTCACGTGGAAAGTTGTATTTAATTAGGCCTAGGGAAAATCCTGACCTGACATGCGCCTGAAAGAAGTGACAATGATTCGTGATCTGGTGACGTCTCTAATATGATCATACTGAAACGGACATTGCACTGAAGCATTATTAACCGTGTGTACTTGTCAAACCTTTACATGGTTGACTAAGCAATTTCCGCCAATAGGCTATAGGTTATCAGTTGCTATAAATTGAGTCTGTGAAGCACAAACAAGGTTATCAGACCAATTCAAACTCATCACTGTTAAATGCTACATTTCCAATTACAGCTAATCTTTTGACTCTTTTCCTCTGCCTTTCTCTCTCTCTCCCAATCACCTTATCTGTTTCTCTATATGCCTCTGTCTACCTGTGTGTTTGTAGTTTGGTCGTTCGCTTTATGCATTCAAATACGTATGGCACGTGCTGTGGATCATCCGACAGTATTATCCTCCATTTCCTATTTATTGTTACAACTAGAAAGTGCGCTTCTAGCTACTTCTCACTCCCATAATCTTGCCTGCTCAATATGCATATATATAAATATAAATAAATATAAATATATATTTTTCTCAGCTACATCTTGCAAGGTTAACCAGTCCTACCGTATGTATCTTGCAAGGTTAACCAGTCCTATGCCGTGTGTATCCCTCCTACCCTCCCTCTTTTCTTCCTGCACACGACTTCTTATTAAAATGCACTCCTCGTGTGACTTTAACAGATCGATCTGTATTGTATTTTGGGTGGTCTACGTTAGCATGAAAGGACAAACGCATGGATATCAAGTACGGTTCGTTTAAGGAAATTAAAACACACTACTTGCAGATTTAGATTTCGTATGGATATTGTCACTTTGATGCATCACTTGTTTTTTATCACTTTAAAAGCAGTATCTAAAGAAATTACTGTTCGCCTGATTACTTTCAGCCCGATCAGTCCATCCATCCATCCATCCATCCATCCATTCATCCATCCATCCATCCATCCATCCATCCATCCATCCATTCATTCATTCAGCCATTAAGTCATTAATTTCTTCCTTTAGGCAGGCAGTCAATCAACAGTCAGTCATTAAGTCAATCTGTCAATCAGTTAGTCAGTCTCTATGTCTGTCTTCCTGTCCGCCGGTTTGTTCGTCTGTCTGTCTGTCTTTATATATGGTACGTAGGCCTATGTCCCGTCGTAATGTAGGTGTGCATGTATAGGCGGTTGTTGAAATGCATCAGAATTAAGTTTCGAGGCCTGCATAGTGCATGCAACGAACATGACCTAGAGAGCCGACAATTAGATTTTTGTTTTCTCTCGCACCCGAACAGTCCACACCCAACATCCGGCTTTGAAAAATGAGTTTTCCAGATGAAATTATTGGAAAGATATCTGAGATACGTCCCCATTTATATCCATTTTCCCAAACTAGCACTTGCTGTGTAAGTGTGATCTAAAATACCTTAAGATGGTCCTTATGACCGTTTTCTTGTATCGTTGCATGTCAGTCTGCATGCCCGTCTGCATGTATGTTTGATACAGAGCCACAAAGAGGTGTGCAAGTGAACTTCTACCCAATCTATCCTATCTATACTTGCACATATTTCACATTTAGCTGGATACACGAGTGTAGCTTGGAAGATAAATAGTGCATATATCATATATGATGGCCATAAACCGAACGAAGGCGAGATATCGTACGTCACATATAACGTAGGTCGGCGTAAATATTGAAAAAGTCAACAGTATAAACAGAAGGACAGACAGGTAGGGAGGCTGACAATAAAAGTAGGACCGTTATGAAGAGACCTTTGCACACCGATCCGCAAGCAGAATTGTCAACGTACGGCCTAGGTAAAAATTACAAATGATTAGGTGAAAATATGGTAACTGAATCCAGATAGTGCGACCTCAATATAGGGCCTATAGTTGACAGCGTATATGACCCAGTGGATCGTTACCCAGGATTCAGAGATGGGACATTTTACGCAGTTGCGCGCATGAATACGGCTGTTCGGGAGACGCGTACGCTATAAAAGAAAAGTCGCGCAGAAGCGAAGAGTCTAAGCGGAGGACGTGTATGAAGCAAAGGGTTTCCGACTAAGGCAACGTATTACATTCGGTAATCCATTTGAATCGGTTTTATAGCAAGATATCAATTGTTTATTCATGGGAATATTTTGCATTATGTTCAATCATTAACAATGAGTGAACATTTCTTTAAGTAGGCCTATAGAGGTGATGAGTATGATTATTTATTGTCGGAAGCTTATATTTGAGTATTGATGCAAAGCCGATCACAATGTCACCAGAATTTTAAAATCTGGGCCAACTGTGTTAAACTGTTTGTAAGATCTCTGCAAACATTATATGATAAGAAATTTTCAGTGGAAGATCGTTTCGGTAGAGAAAGTTCAGGCTCAAGAAACCGCTATGTGCTTTTGTCATCATGAGGGAGCGCAGTGAACCGTTTGGTTTAAATTAGATCGTCGACCTGGCTGACCCAAGACCAGAGCTTCTCGATAAATTCCCGCTGCAATAGTTAAGAATTTCTACCGGGATTCTGGATCAATCGATGTATGAGAATATCCAACGTCAACTTCTGCTACTGTGCTACATATAACATTGACTAAGTTTAACTACGTATAACATTGACTAAATTTTACACATAATCAGGTGTGTAAGATGGGTCACATTCTATGTAGGCCTAATACCAGATGCCATCAGCTATTGTAGCATGTTTAGTGCGGTGTAGGCCTACACATCAACATTACCATAAAACGCCAAATTGACGCAAATATACATTGAATTTAAAGAAATTAAAAGACAGGCTTATTACGATCACTGCTCGCAGATGTTTCCATGTAGGCAGGAGCGTAGCCAGATTTCAATTCAAGAGGAGGCAACTACTGCTTGTCAAAAAATTTGATGACTTTTTTTGGGAATTTCTTCAACAGAAAATTTGATGACCTTTTTTGGGAGATTTCTTCCGTTCAAGAGGAGGCAACATCCACCTCTAATCGGGTGTAGTTGAGGATGCAGGGCTATAACCCAAGGAAAAGTTTTACATCTGAAAAACCAAGAGGAGGCAAGTGCCTCCTCTTGCCTCGATATAGCTACGCCTATGCATGTAGGCCTAAAAGTCTGCATTTTGCCGCTGTAATGCATTGCTTAACTATATTACTGTTACGTGAGTAAGACGTAGGCCTGACTAAAGAATTTCTCTATTTTGCCACTGCTCGCCTGATTACATTCATCCCGATCAATCATCAATTCAGCCATTCAGAAATACAGAAATATTGGAATTGAAAAGGTTACCTCCGTCTTTGACGAAATCTTGATGAGAGGATAAGATTCTCAATAAAATAATTCGTAGGCCTAAATAAGCCAGTTTGAATGCCAAATAAATGCATTCATCTAATCTAATATGGCAATTTATATAGCGACTTTTTGGCGGACATATTGGCGTACGGCATATTATAGTGACTAAGCATGTGAACTTTATAATTTATATTACAGAATTCAAGCCAAAAGACAATAAGTCAGGAAAACTGGGAGTTATGCTATGCTAGGCAAGCATATGGAAACAGATGAATTTTAAGTTTAGACCTTGACGACATCAAATAACCTTCTAAGCAGACTAATGAGGCATCGACTGTCAATAGCTTCGAAAACAGCCACCGAGAATGTTCTAGAATTATAATGAAAGGAACGTTTACTTTTAGTACCCATTAATTTTCCACGTGTGCATCTTTGCAAGAGAAGGAAATACTATACGAAGGAATATAGTTTATTTATTTATTCCGGGTATTTCTATAGCGCCTCTCGAGTTCAACCACTACTCAGAGGCGCTCCCGACTACAGCATTTGATACTGTGTCGGAATTTTCACGCCGAAGCGCCACGAGCAATTGCGAGTGAAGGACTTGCCCAAGGTCCGTACGCAGCGGCTAGAGTTGGATTCGAACCTGCAACCCTCCGGTCACAAGGCGTCGAACTTACCACTGAGCCACCACGCCCCATTATTCAGTTGCAGTAATTGCTCGATTGAAACTTGAAAGGCTGAAAGGCAAATTTAGCGAAACTCACAGAGATAAACGAAAAGAAACATCACTCATTCGAGGTTTATATAGCGCCCCTGCAAGGGAACTACTCAGAGGCGCTGCTTATTGGAAACTATCAGCGTACATCGAAGCACTTGTGAATAAGCTGGTTCCTCGCGCTTAGCTTTAGAGTATCGCTTTAAAAATGTTGAGTTTACGATTATGACTGCAATTATTACCATCAGTAGAATAATTGATACTTAAACCTTAAGAAACCAACTCGATTGTAGGCCATCCTACTTATTTGGAGATATCTAAAAGAGTATATGATGGGAGTACCTGAGCGACTTAGAATTGGTTTTAAGGGGTTGCACTAAGTTCTTTCAGTAAACAGCAATGGGTTTGACTTAATTTACTTTGATGGCGTGCTGTGAAGAAAGAAGTAAATGTAAATGTACGAGATTTTCTATAGCGACCGTATTATGGCCTCGACCCTGCTCATTTTTCAATGAATTGGTCGGGTGAGATCCTTCACCACCGCTGCCCGTTTGAAAGGGTACCACGCCATTTAAGGTCCCCGTGTTGGGACCGTGCTAGCCCGAGATTTATATCTCTGAAATAAGCCACCTTCGGGAAGCGAACCGCGGTCCGCATGCGTTCTAACACAGAGTCGCATGAGACGCGCAGCCTACGCTCTTACCGATGTAGCTAACTGGGCTAATCTAAGAAAGTGTAGGCTTTAGTTCGTAGCTCATTTATGTAACACACTTTTATCATGTGAGCAGTCTTGCGTTAAAAATTGGTCTGCTGCCGATCTTGATTCGTGCCCAGATTTGATTTTATAATCAGCTGGCTTGGAACTATATATGGGAGAAGATAACGTGGGCATATATTAGTATTCCGTTGTTTGTGCCAAATCTAGTTGGCAAGACAGTTAAACGTTAGATTTGTTTCAGCTGGAATTAGTAATCTTGACAGTTTTATAGTCTAAATGTTGGCTGCTACTTTTAATTATAAACTCCACTTACCATGTATCTGCATTGCACAACCCACGAATAATTATGTTATATATGTGTTAGAATAAGTAAAAAATGTTGGACAGGAGCTCTACTTATGTTATTCGTAAATTTTCTGTATCCAAAAGACACATTCTTGATCCATTTGGAAACTCAAATGCAGAAGACAAAATGTTTGCACTTTGCACTCGACGTCGATTGAGCGATCAAACGCTATTTCCGGTCATGCGTATGACCTGCACCAGGCTAGAGAAAATAGAAACCAATAATGGATTAATTAGTCTGTGTATGCCTATATCTATCTGTTAGGTGTCGCTGGAGGCGCCACCGGTAATCCAATCGCTTAAAACGCTTTGAAGTGCACATTTGATTGACTTTATCGCTACTATCATATTTCAGGTCAATAATTTCAGAGGTTTTAGGTTTATAAAGGATTCACAATACATGTATCTCATACTAAACTAAATGTCCGTTTACACTGAGCTACTTTGCCGGAAAGTCTGTGATTTATTTTTGGTTCGCCTTGATACAGGATTACAATTTAATGTAAGAATTTAATGGTATTTCAGATACAGAAATTTTCCGTTGAATACACTCTGCCTTGCAGCACGATGTTGTCTAAAGTAACGCCGATCGTCCTGATGACGATTCTTAGCGTGGCGATGATGACCGAAGCATCAATTAGTCGCAAGAGAAGGGGTGTTGGGTGGCGCAAAGTCGACAAGACCGACTCAGAGGTGCAGGAGGCAGTAGCAAAGGCAACGGCGCACCTTCAGGGAGCCATGAACTCAACTAAAGTTTATCGACTGCAGGAAGTGCAATTGGCTTTGGTCAAGGATGTTCAGGTAGGCAATATGTCGTTTTCGGAATATTTAAGGTCTGGACAACTCAAATAATAAACGGTGACCTGAACGCGGTGTTTTACAGTCGGCGAAAGGACTAAGATCAGCATCATGCTGTTGCATGTATATTGTGGAATGATGATGATGATGAATATGACGATTTCTACAGCGTCGTAACACGACACAATCATGCCGTTACAAGGGCGTTTTGACAAGTTCAACACGGCTCAGTATAAGCCAGCTTGAAGTAGTGTGTCTTGAGTCTGGTCCTAAGTGACTCCAATGAAGTTGCAGAACGTATTGACGATTGGTCTGTCGCGTTGTGAAGATCGTTGTGAAGAGATCTTGTTGGAAGATTTGTGTCGTTTGGCGATTTTAAGTTAATGTTAAGCGTCGAAGTATGAGGACGATGTAAAGAGTACAGACTCTGCATAAGTTCGTGTGTAATTGTAACGCCGATCGAGTTATAGTTCGTCGTCGTAAGTGAACCAACGTTTCGATTAGTTATTCCGACAAGAGGACTTTCCGAACTGAGGTGTTGAAGCTAAATGCGAGTCCAACAAACGAACTTTCATCCGAATGACATTTGGTGAGAAAAATCTGTAAGCTGAAAATCAACGAGAAGAAGACATGTCTACGTGGTCCTGTGCGACCTGATCTACGTGCTACGGTATCATCGTCATCAACGCTTGGTGACTGGGGGCAAAGATTATACGAGGCGAAAGTTCATCTACTACTACAAATCAGAGGGAGGTTAATTTAGGCATAATATCTATTTCATAAAACTTAGAACTGAAGCTGGGCAGCTAGGATAGGCCTATCTTAGATCTCTTCTAAGTTGATCGATTTGACATCGGTGTATATTGCCATTGATGTATGTTGATATGAACTAATATATATAATAATAATATTTATTCTTTAATTAAGCGCCTGCAAACGCACTGCGCTGTACATGTACATGTTATGCGATAAACCTTAACTACTAACAGAACAGACAGCCTGCAATACACGGCGCAAATTGCAGCCTACAAAGCATGTCCGCCTTTGGGACTCGATCTCTGTACCTCTCGCACTCTACGCCAGATGTTATCCAATGCGCTATCGCCCCGCCCCCATTCATTATTTATATAACTGACTCATGTCGTTCGTTGATATTTATAGCCAGATACTCCTTAAGATGCATTTAGGTCTGTTTGAATCCAAGGTAACCTGGTGCATCATCAGTACCTCACTCCTCAGCATTTATTGTAATCTTAGGAGACGTTACACTTACTATTCTCTCAAGAGGCTTCGGTAATGTGGAAAGGTTCGAGATAGGACGGTAGCTGGAGGGATCATCACACGGAAGCGATTGTTTCGTCAATCTTGGGGTTATATACGCTTCGCTGAAGTTCGATGGAAACTCTCCAGTCAGCAAAGAAGTATTGAAGATCCCAGTGATGAACGGCGCAAGCAAGTCGTAGCAGGACTTCAGTAATAAATATTAGGTAGGCATCGGATCCAGCGACGAGTACTTGTTTGATGACCCGTTAATCAATTCACGTACGTCGTCGACCGTAACAGTCTTGAATTGCGGTTCTTGTGTTCGCCACTTTTTCCTCAAAGAATCAGCGAGAGTATTTGCCGACAGCCCAGATGATAGGCCGGCCGATTGCTTATCGTCCTGCACATCTCTCCATCAATGACACGCCAGAGAGCGACAGGATCACGAGATGCACTAACTTTCTCTCTCCAATAGTGGCCACGTTTTGCACCAGTCATGTGATGAAGACCACGAAGCGCACTGATCCATTTTTGGTAGGAGTGATTGGAGCGGTGTTTTTTGTATAGAGACGCTCGAGCTTCTCCGCTCTACGTTTGCGCCGCCGCGGCACTCCGCATCGTACCATCCATCAGAATCGCAAACGTAATCGTAATCGTAATCTCGAGACTTCTACAGCGCCCAAAAAAACTACGTCGCGTTAACCAGCTTATTCACAGGCGCTTAGTCAAATCAAAATCGATAGGCAGGAGGGTGTCGAATCGGTTCCAGGTCAAGATCCAAAGGAGTCAGAAAGGTAGGCAGAAGACGGCTAAGGTGGGTGGTGTTTAGGGTTTACACTGCGAGGGAGGTAGACAGGGGAGGAGGAATCGGGATAGGATTTGTGAAAGAGCAGTGTTTTCAGTTTTGTGTGAAATACCTGTGGAGATATAGCAAGTGGTGAGGTTTTAGTGAGTTAGTGGGATGGATCTGAAATTTCTCGCAGTACTGGTGGGAGTTTGTTCCAGAGGGGTGGGACAACAATGGCTATGGAGCGATTTACAAATTTTAGTGATGAGGTGATGGAAGGGCGGAGAAGCGTTAGGGCAGAAGCGGAGCGGGTTGAGCGGAGTGGATGGACCGTGAACAACTGTCGGAGATAGGAAGGCTGGGAGGATTGGAGTGTATTGTAGGTGAGTGATATGACTTTATATTCTATTCGTTCGGGTATTTTAAGCCAATGGAGAGATTTGAGGACAGGGGTGCTGAAGAAGACCGTCGCTCCATGCAGGTCACCTCGACATGCGATGCATGTTTATCAAGAAGAGCCTTGACCACGGTGTCAAACAGGCTGGCCGGATTTGTCGAGTTTTTTCACTCAGAAACGCATATAGAACTGATGACATCCAACAAAAATCCGACCGAGCTTTTGATCGCGACTAAAAGCTCAACAGAATGATGTAAAACGAAGATTGAGACACTTTGTATGAACTAAGAAAGCTGCGAACTAGAAGACACAACTACCCACTCACATAAGCAGCCAACACACGGCGCTCCTACCTACGATGTCAAACGCTGCTGCATATGATATGTTTTACAACTGTTAACGCGTCGACCCGTCTTTCAGCTCCGCGTCTCATGGCAGTCGATCTACAATAAAGAAAGACTGTCTGGCTGTTCATTTGAAGTTGTGCTTGTGTTGAAGACTGATGTCCAGTCGACTGAGATATTTGAATGTCCATTACTATAATCATTTCGAACACATATCGGTGCTTGACTGTAACACAACGTTCAGCACGGTCGTATTCACTAAAGTTTTGTTGGGTGAGCCAAATGCGATAATATGCAAGATGTACCCGAGTAGATATCTTGGAGGGGAGCTACACAAGTCCTCTGAATGAATGAATGAATGAAGTAATGAAGTAATGATTGAATGAACGAATGAATGAATGAGTAACGTGTTGAACTTCTACTATTTGTACTTAAATCCTGTGAGCTGGACAAAATGCCGATGTATGATAAGGTATGCGTAGAAATACGTACCGACTTGTTGTTCGGTTAAGAAAACTTCAGATGTAAATTACTAAACTTGAACTGCGCTTTTAAACCCGGATTCAAAGGGTTATATCCGTGTTTTAATATCGATGCCATGCCTAATCCTTGTGTGGATTTGATTTGGTGAGTGGACGCACGTGCGTCCAGTGCGTCACGCTGCGGGCGCCTCTGCTTACGGTTTTTCATTATGAATGTTTCTGTATGACTCTATGTAGGTGAGATGAAAATTTCAAGCATCCTAGTGTTGGCGCTAGTGTAGAGGCCAGAATAAGCTTATTTAGCGGAACTTTAATTAGTAGTCTGTATGAATTAAGACATTCTGCTTCTGTTCGCTACAGTGACCGAACGTTGACAGTAGGCCCAATTGCTGATTATCAGTCTTTCTGTGATGTTTTAATTGGCAACACCGTTATTGCTCATCCGTAAGAAGGTGCTCAGAAGTACCCAAAATCAATTAAACTCTTGGGCTTTTGGCCTTTAGATGAAATACACTACAACCCAAGGCCACAAGAAGACATTTTCCGATTATCTCACTGTACTATAACTCAGCATACGTTACTAAATATTCATATGACATTGTGTTATTCAGATAGGCCTAGTCCGTGGAAAGATATTCGACTTGATGCTGAAGATTGGGCAGACGGACTGCTTTCGTCGGGCGAATGTCGACGTGAAAAATTGTCCCATTACTAAGGTTTGGCATCTGTTTTCTTCCTCCACCTATTTCCTTTTCCTTCATTTTCCTCTTTTTTCTTTTTTCATTCTTATATCTTCTTCTTGCGCTATAGGTCTGCTCCTACCAAAGACGTGTCACAGACGATCGCCTGCTCTCTTGTCAGCTCTCGCCTAGATTATGCCAACTCTTTGGTTGCATGTATATCAGGGCCGTCCATAATGACGTCACGCGATTTTGGGCGATTTTTTTACTCCTCTCTCCACTCGTCACACATCGTCACAAAAAGAAACAACCCCTCAAAAATGACGTCACAAAGCTTTGTCCTCCAAAAAATTGTCATTTTGATAATAAAACAGGTTTAAAATTACATTTGTTCAGGGTGAGAATTGTCGGGGGGTTGGGGGTTTAACCCCCGGTCTTTCTGAGGACCCCACAGTAAAGTCTTCATTGCACACCCAAACTCCACGTAAATCAAAGTCTAACCCCCCAGTCTTTTTCCTAAAATTCTCATACTGCATTTGTTGTCATTCTAGAAAGTATTTATTGTGGCGCTGCACTCTGATGTTGTAAGGAGAAAATCATGTTTCATGTAATTTTGTTTGCCAAGTATTTGCTAATCAGAAATCATGTTCAATGTGTCCTCCTTGCTTCTCAACGAGTTTTTCTAAGTGTCGACGCCACTCGTTTATGCTACTGTCAATAAAGCGCTGCCCCAGATTTCTCTATTCTTCGATTATTTCCAACTTGAGCTGCTCAACTGTGGTAAATTTTCGCCGAAGGTAGACTTTTTCTTGCAAAGCACCCCATATGGCATAATCTACTGGGTTTAAATCAGGACTGTTCGGTGGCCACATGTCTGTCTCGATGAAGTTAACATTCTCCTGACGAAGAAAGTTGATCGTATTTCTGGCTGTGTGAGATGGAGCTCCGTCTTGCTGTAATGTCCGCCCGGAAAGTGTCGAAATAAAGACATCATATAGCTAAATAGGTAAGTAAGTAAATGACTAAACAATTTAAGCTATTATGGATACAGTTAAACAAATTTTGATGTAATTATATTACTTTTACACGATGTTCTCACTTTTTAGCCCACCCTGTATATCTGAAACGATAGATTATAATAAATTACTAGATCACTTATCAGTCCTAGGCTATCGACATCTAGTGATTAAAGAAATTTATTTATTCAATATTTTTATTAATAAAATCTTGACCATACACATAAACATTTAAATAATCAAAAAGTTAACATTGACGGTGACTGTATATTATTTATTTAAATAATAAAAAAATTAATAATGAAAATTACTCAAAATTAGTGTTGTAATTGTTAAAATTAAAGTTTTATTAAATTCTTAAATTTCACTACGTAGACCTGATATGACGTCACATTTATCAAGCCCCTTCCCTCGTGTTACCAACCGTCACAAATTTCTTACCTCTGCCTCTCCTAGGTGCGTGACGTCATTTATGTATTGGCTTTAAGTCGCCTGGGTTCAACTCATCCAAAATGCCCTGACTCGCTTGATGCTATATTATCTGTACTTACTCGTACAACCTCCTTCACTCTGCTCACTCAGCTGCATTGGTTTACTGTAGAATTCAGAATACGGTTTAAACTGGCCTGTCTTATCTATTAAACCCTCTCAACGAGCACTCCTGCTACCTTCAGCCGCGACTCTCTCCTTACAGTCCGTCACGCTGTTCGCAATCTTCAGACATGGGCCTTTTGGTTTACCCTCGACGTAGCATTGTCGTGGGCTCTCCTGGGGCCCATAAGGATTCGACCCGTCTACCACTGTTTGTCCGATGCTCGAACTCTGTCTGCACCTTTATGAAACGTCCAAAAACTCAGTGTTTTGTATAGGTTTTCAAACATCTGGATATCTAACTGCTTTTCATGTGGCGACTGACTAACCGCACCTCCGTTGCAGGGCTGTAGTCGAGGGTATACACGGGTATACAGCGTATACTCACCTCTAGAGACCGTAAACTGACCTCACAAAATAATTATATTTATTTATACTAAAATACTGTAGCGTCTACTCCAAAAATACTTTAGCGTATACTCACCTCTAATTTGTTTAGGAAAACTAACCGTTAGCGTGTACTCACCTCTAATTTTGCCACTACAGCCCTGCTCCGTTGTACATTTCTGTGTGCCATGCGTGCATTAAAATTGACGAACGCCTTCTTCTTAGCTGGCCGTTGACTAAAAATAAGAGGCAGTTGAGAGGTACTCGATTGTCAAAGAAATCTGCTTTCCTTCTTTGTCTATTCCAGAAAGCACCGACTAGGCATCTTAAGCATTTCTTACTGCGATTTTGAAAAGTTATTCAGGATTTTGTTCAAGTAGGCCTATTGATATCGTCTGCAATGGCGGATTCACAAATTATTTGAAGTTCTTTCGTTCATATCAACTGTATGGACTGACGTGTGGGCTAATAAGTAATAAATCGTCAGACCACATAATAACTTCAGTCTTTATGTTCCTACGGCACGGTATCTTCGCACATTAATGCAGAGTATGGGTTAGACCGTTAGAGCGTCTCTTGAGATAGTTACTGCGTGTACATGGGACTTGCGTAAGGCATTATAACGTACTGTTGCTTACCGACATCGATTTACTGTAATCGTAACCTAGAGATCTCATCGTAAAGCGCCCAAAATATCGGGAGTCGCGGGAACCACCTTATTCACAGGCGCTTAACCAAAACAAAATCAGTGTGCAGGTAGGGTCAAACTCGGCCCCAGGTCAAGATCCAAAGGGACCAGGCAGGCTACGACGGCTAATGTGGATGATGCTTAGAACTGAAGTGGCGAGGGAGGTAAGAGGAAGATCGGGAATGAGGATAGAATTTTTGAAAGAGGGTTTTAAGTTTTGAGTAAAAGACCTGTGGAGAAATAGCAAGAGGTCGGGTTTTAATGAGTTTGTAACTTGTCTTTAAAAATTATGTGAATTAAAAATAACTTAAGGTATCGAGTAAAGTAATCAGAAGTCACTAGGCGTTTGAAAGTAGGACCTAATTTGATGAGGTAATTTGTTTAAACCTCGACTACATAGATGAACATGCTCATTTGGCTGCAAAATCACGATAGTTAAGATCTCTCTATTCCAAAACACCGATAGAATTGAGTTTGTCGCAGTGAAGAAGAGACGTGGAACAGAAGCTCTGGATGTTAGTTCTGAGATACGATTCGAGATGAGGTCTTATAAATGCTGTTAGCGCCGTGAGATTCAGAGGGAACTTCATGTTGTCCTCGAGCTCCAGTTACACTAAACTATTTTTTAGTTAAACTAAAACTATTTTCCAACTAAAAAATAGTTTAACTAAAGTTGGCAACTGATTTTGGAAATTAGTTAACTAAACTAAAAAAAGTAGTTAAACTTTTTCCAACTTTCTTTCAACTTTTCACTGACAAACATTTTCACAATAACAGAGGTCAAGTGAACTGTAATAATGACAATTTCACCTTCAAACTAGCAATGTGTAGGCCTACTGTTATGGCATATACAGTTACAGGCGTACTGTAAGTAGTCTATGAATTTGAAAACACAGGCTGTTAATGCTAAAACCATGCAGTGTTAAAATGCTTTTTTGTTGGCAATGTTTAATGTTCATTGTGGAAAATAGTTGCATATTGCTGATTTTTTAGTTAAACTTTTTAGTTAGGAACTAAATTTTTTAGTTAAACTATGGTTTTAACTAAACTATTTTTATTTGGTTAAACTTCTTCCTTAACTAAAAATTTTTTAGTTAAACTAAAAGCTAGTTAACTTTGTAGTTAACTATAATTGCCCGTCACTGCTCTGGATATCGCTTTCGATTGATAACTCATTTTGTTTTATAATAAATATCTTTATATTAGAATACTATGCTAAGGCGATCAACTACTGATTTGCTTCTCCTGCTAACATGCAATGTTCAATGATGGGACTATGTTTAAGGTTCATGGATGCGTTGTGACCGTATCGGTTTGGCAAAACACGTCAGAAGTTACCCTATTCTTTTGCCAAAATGGCGTCAGCGGATACAAAACCACTCGAATGACAGGTGGAGAGACCGATATTGACGTCAACAATGATGATGTTATTCAGGCGGTCACTTTCGCAACTGCGGAACTGACCAGTCGCTCCAATGGACGCTATCGTGTTCAACACCAGCGAATTATCGAGGCCACGGAGCAAGTAATGACCGTTCATACTGTTTCAGATTATCATTATTTTGAAGTCTATTTGCATAGAAATGAACTGTACTATTGATTAACTGAGCGTCTTAAAAGGTTTTCGCTTAACGAATACCTTACGGAAGTATTCAAAATTATTAATACTGTTAGTATTGCTGGGTTTCTATTAATAACTAGCTCATTTAAGGAAATTGATGTCAGCGACCTCTTGTTAACTCAGCTAACAGTATGTCACATATTTGTTCCATTACTGAGCACTTAATGCGGTGGCTGCAATTGTGAAATGGATTGGTGTAGTTCAAGTTCAAACTAATCGACGTGACCTGACCCAATTTCCAAAGGAGATTCACGAACACAGTGGACAGACGACTTTGCCTTGAAGCTTATTACGATAGATTCTTTCGCCAAATCTCAATCCATTGTGCATAGGCTTTCACTATTAGGCATCTGTTAGGCTTAATTTCCGTCGACGTCTTCTATCGGCGCATTCTAAAGTTAATCTTCGTTGAACTGATGGTACTTTTAGATCGGAGCAGGAGTCATGTACCGGATAACAATGGGTGTGACCGTTACAGCAGGTGACGGTGGCAAATCAGAGGTGAGACATATTCTATGGTATTGTCACGAAAACGGCCGTTCCACCCTTCTAGGCGTAGCTTCGTAAGCTTAGCGTGGAGCCGGCCTCCGTCGTCTGTCAGAGATCTTGAAGTTCACGGGCGACACCGCAGGTTTGACAGCTTTATTCGACAACTTGACGAGTATAATACGTAATTAAAATAGCGCTAGTTAAACACATCGAATACGAACACCTCTACCGGATTTCTACTCTCAGCCAACACAACGTAACGTCACTCTGCATCTCTCTACTTCTGCTTATATAGGCAACCACACCGGAGGGGGAGAGTGTCCTAGGACATTACTTGGCAAATAAGAGAGGCGTGGGGAGGTGTCCTAGGACATTACTAGGCAAAGAAGAAAAGGGAAGGGAGGGCGGACATCACTAAGCAAAGAAGGATCAAAGAGAGCAGTCAACAGTGTGGAGCGGCACATCAAAGACTAAGCAGAAGAGGCAAAGGAGGGGGAGAGTGTCCTAGGACATTACTCGCCAAATAAGAAAGGCGTGGGGAGGTGTCCTAGGACATTACTAGGCAAAGAAGAAAAGGGAAGGGAGGGCGGACATTACTAGGGGGAGAAGGATCAAAGAGAAGCCGCCAATGACTGGCCAAAGAGAGTTCAAAGAAATGCCGCTAGTACACATCAACCTCTGGCGGGTATGGCGTGGGGGTCTAATCGACTCGACGCGATCACGTCGGCAGACTTGAAAGGCCAAATATCGTCAAGCCAGCCGGTCGCCATGGCAACCATTATCACACAGTTTACGTGCGTCGAGTTTCTCGACAGTATCATCATTTCAGATGTCAAAAGGCATTTTCGGATGGAAAGGCGTTTTTGTTGGGTCTACAATTGTGGCAATATATGATATTCAGCAACACGTGTCTAAACTTCTATGAGTTATGTGTAAAACGACTTATATGGTTACATGATACATACATGGATACATACACATAATTTGCATAGAAACATGCATAGGCTACATGTATATATACATACATAGATACACGAAAAGATACATGCATACATAAATAAATATATAGAATGATAAATACATAGGCTATACACGGCCATGTTCATTGCGCTTCTGCAGAGGAGTTCCAATATGCGCTTTATAAGAGTCCAGATACATACGTAGGCCTACATACATACATAAGTACACTTGCATACGCATTTACATTTACTTATAGTTGAAAATATAGGAATAAGTAAATACATAGACCCGGTACTTAACTGTCAACACTGGGCACGCGTACTTCAAGAACTGCGTGTGGATGAACCAATACTGGCATTATGAAATAATCATCTTGTATAGTTTTGGTTTTCATGCTGTTGGCGTGGACAAAATAACCAATCATGTCCCGATAAATGTTCAACTAATATGGCCAACCAGTTTTGTTTCTTCTTGTTTCTTGGGGAACAAGTGGAACACTATTTACTTATAACCTCGAACGCCTAAATCATCCTGTTTGACAATTTATAGGGGACCTATCGTGTGCCTGACCGACAGCAACTCATATCTTGGGGCTGAAATGAGGAAGTTGATGGGTTCATTTCGTGTACTTACCGAGGAAGTTAGACAGCTTAATGTGGTTACAGATTCGAATGTCATCTGCTATGTCTTGTCTTCTCTTTGATTATTACTATCAAGATATTATAATACACTATTTACACGGGTGATCTAACTCACAGAATGAATAAGGCATGATGAAATATTAAATATTTATTGCACAATGTAGATCAAAACAGTTTAATATGCTACTGCCGAAACATATCAATGAAATGAAACGAGTGAAATGCAAATTACTAGTCACCAAACACAGATACAGGCAGTCTTACCAGATCGAGCACAGCAGAAGCTCTCTCCGAGAATGAACTCAAGCAGTCAGGCCAAAATATGGAGTCCTGTGTTTATACGATTCTCGACTAAGATTACACGTGAAATGACCATCGAATTGATGCCTTGGGCAATATGATTACGAAGCTATAGAAGTCATTAGATAGATCATTGATGAGTCGTATTTCTCGTTACAGACTGCCGAATGTAGTGTGAAAGTGTCGGACCAGTCCTGGATGACTCCACGCTACAAACTCGAAGAGTACAAATGCAATCGTCTGATTTCATGAGCGTGAACAGCACTTCTAAAGAGGCTGATTCGGTTCATACAGAAACGAAGCATGACCGCTGGAAAAGACATTTACTATATTATACTCTCCAAATTAAATAATTAATTAAAGCAAATACACGCTTCTCATTCTATATACTTTGCTGGTTGGCTGGCTTCATAAAGCCCTGAAGCAGTGGTGCACAACTTTTTTCGGTCAAGGGCCACTAAACGATTTCTTAAACCCTTCTGGGTTTAAACAAATGTGAGGAATCACGTGAGGTCGAAGAGCCGTTATAAGCTTCTCCTCTGGGTCTGGTCATGCGCCATGTGGCTCCAAGGAATTCTGAAGGTTTTTCAAAGCACTTATGAAGTTAAAGTAATGAATTTTATTTTATTTTAATAGAAGCACCGAGCAATTTAGAATATGTGAATTTGGTTAAGTTAGGAGCACATCTAATCTAATCTAATCTAATCAAATCTACTCTAATCTAGTGAGTTTCTTATTTTCCGGCTTCGCTGTTGATGAAGCTATAGAGCCACATAAATATTGGAGGTATGGCTGAACATGGTTTCTTGGCTCACAGCTACCTATAGAGTACCCAAAAAATCTTCTCTGAAGCATAGCCTACTCTTGGCGTTCCTCTGGTACAAACGTTAACTTCAGTCGATGATCTTTCAGCACTTGAACCAAGATTCAGAAGATTCTCAACAGAGGTGTGAAAAGCACCTTAACTTTACCTTTGACCTTGTGAAATACAACTGTGGTTATAGCTGCTTAATAGATCGATAGCCGTCTAGTTGTGTTTTAAGGAAAACAACCATGAACTCTACGAGTAGACTACGACCAAAGCTGTTGCTACTGGTAGATATTTAGATAGAAATAGTTGGGCCAAGATTAAATTTAAATGAATAGAAATGGTAGAATAAAAGCAGCCAAAATTGTACACATTCGAAACCAAGCTGAAAAGCCTTAAGTCCAGAAAGCAAAACAATTTTGTTTACATGAACTGAACATAGTTTACTCAACTCAGTAGTTTGCTGTGAGAATGTGCGAACGATAGGTTCCATTCAGATGTAGCCATGCAGGGTAAGAAGCGCTGAAAGGCTGGAATTTGGCATTTCAGTAACATATGACACATTACTATTTTAATAGCGTCACTGTGTGAAAGGCGCGACATTAGAGTTCTAGTGGAAAGGTGTATTTAATTGGGGAAAATGCCGACCTGGCATATGCGCTTGAAAGAAATGACAATGATTCATCTGGTGACGTCTCTAATATGATCGTACTGAAACGGACATTGCCCTAAAGCAGTATTGACCGTGTGTGCTTGTCAACACATTAAATGGTTGACTAAGCCATTTAAGCCAAAATAGAAGTTGAGTCTGTGAAGCAAAAACAAGGTCATCAGACCAGTTCAAACTCATCGCTGTTAAATTCTGCATTTCCAATTGCAGCTAATCTTTTGATTCTTTTGCTCTCCCTTTCTCCCTCTCAGTCACCTTATGTCTTTCTCTATGTACCTCTGTCTCCCTCTGTGTTTGCAGTTTTGTCGTTCGCTTTTTGCATACAAATACGTATGGCATATGCTGGAAATTATCCAATATTATTATCCTCCCTTTGCTATTTACTGTTAAAATTATTAAGTTCGCTTGTAGCTACCTCTCACTCCCATGATCTGGCTTGCTCAATATGCATATATATATATATATATATATATATATATATTTTCTCAGCTACATCTTGCAAGCTTAACCAGTCTTACCGTGTGTATCCCTCCGTCCCTCCCCCTCTTCTTCCCTGCACACGACTTCTTAGTAAAATGCACTACTGCTTAGGTGACTTTAACAGATCGATCTGCTAGGCCTATGTGTTTTGCGTGGTCTAGGCCTACGTCTGAACATTAGGCCTACCATACAACGACAAACGCATGCATATCAAGTACAGTGCATTTGAGGAAATGAAACACACTACTAGCAGATGTAGATTCAGTCTGGATATTGTCTCTTTGAGGCATCGCTTGTCTTCATCCCTGTTACACGAGTATCTACAGAAATATTCTGCACGATAGCACTGTTCGCCTGATTACTTTCAGCCCGATCAGTCCATCCATCCATCCATCCATCCATCCATCCATCCATCCATCCATCCATCCATCCATCCGTACACCCATTCATTCATTCATTCATTCATTCATTCATTCATTCAGCCATTAAGTCATTCATTTCTTCCTTTAGGCAGGCAGTCTATGAGCAGTCAGTCATTAAGTCAATTTGTCAATCAGTTAGTCAGTCTCTATGTCTGTCTTACTGTCCGCCGGTTTGTTCGTCTGTCTGTCTGTCTGTCTGTCTTTATATGGTATGTCTAGTCCTCGTGTAGGTCTACATGCATAGGCGGTTGTTGAAATGCGCCAGAAAGCTTTGAGGCCTGCATAGTGCATGTAACGAGGTTGACTTAAAGAGCAGGCAATTAGGTCGGCCAGCAACGGATTTTTCTTGTTTTCTCTCGCACCCGAACAGTCCACACCTAATATCCTACTTTGAAAATGTGTTTTCCAAATGAAATTATTGGAAAGATATCAGATATACATCCCCGTGTATCTCCATTTTCCCAAACTAGCACTTGCTGTGTAAGTGTGATCTAAAATACCTTAAGATGGTCCTTTTGACCGTTTTCTTGTACCGTTGCATGTCAATCAGTCTATCTGCATGCCCGTCTGCATGTATGTTTGATACAGAGCCACAAAGAGGTGTGCAAGTGAACTTCTACCCAATCTATTCTATCTATACTTGCACATATTTCACATGTAGCTGGATACATGAGTGTAGCTTGGAAGATAAATAGTGCCTACGATGGCAATAAAACAACAGAGGGCGGAATATCGAACGTCACATTTAACGTAGGCCTGCGTTAATATTGAAAAAGGCAACAGTATAAACAGAAGGACAGACAGGTAGGTACGCTGACAATAAAAGTAGGACCGTTATGAAGAGATCCATGCACACCGATTCACAAGCAGAATAATTGTCAAAGTACGGCCTAGGTAAAAATTACATAAGATTAGTTGAAAATGTGGTATTTGTATCCTGAGACCTAAATATAGGGCCTATAGTTGACCGTATATATATATGACCCAGCCGTTACCCATGACCTAGAGATGGGACTTTTTACGCAGTTGCGCGCAGAAATACAGCTGTTAGGTGTATGCATAGGCCTACGCCATAAGAGAACAGTGGCGCAGATACGAAGAGTCTAAACGGAGTACGTGTATGAAGCTAAAGGTTTCCGACTAAAGTAACGTGTCGCATCGAAAATCCATTTGAGTCGTTTTTGTTGCAAGATATCAGCTGTGTTACATAGATTTATTTTTGCAACGGTCGGTTAAGATTTGTTATGTTGAATCATTCTGAATATGTGAAAATTTATTTAAAGTATAGAGATGAATAAACGAATATTGATTGATTGATTGATTGACTCTTACATTCACCAACTGTTCACTGTTCAGTCGCCCCGATCTACTCGTTCCTCACCAAACCTCTCTCTATCTCGGCCTCCAGTCTCCTCTCTGAAATTCTACAACCGCTACTTAATCTGCGCTGCATCCGCTCTTTGGAACGAACATCCCAAAGATCTCTTCCTCTCTCGTCTCTTCCTGCCATCCAGGGACGTAGCTAGCGTTGGGCTTGGGGGGGGGGGCTTAAGCCCCCCCAAACGAAGTTGAAGCCCCCCCCCAAACAAGTCAAGCCGTTGTATGCTTACAGCTAAAATTCGTATGAATACTGTATAAATGTTGCCATGTTCAAGGCTTAAGCCCCCCCAAACGAAAAGTCCTAGTTACGTTGCTGCTGCCATCATGCCGACCTGACTTGGAACCCGTATAAAGCCCACATGGGTCCCATCTAATGCCTCATATAAATGCCGGCAGGGGTCAGTATCGCCTCTCTTCCGCTATCCTTTTCTCCTGCAGCTTTCCACTCGCGACTGAGGAACCGATTCTTGAAGTTATCCTATCCTGCTTCTACCCTTGCGCCAACCTATTACCATAATCATGAACGATTTTCACTTCAGCACCATGCCTAACCTCCCCCGGATTCTCGCCTGGCTCTGAAACAGACTAAACAACCTGGCTATAGCGGACTTGACACGTATCTCCGGTGGTTAAGCTGGTCTCTCTGATGCGGCTTTTGTGTGACGTTGAGACTTTTATAAGATTTACATTACATAACATCAAACACAATTTCCACATTGAAATGCGTACTCATAGCAGTCGTGTTTCGAAATACACGAGGATTTCGAAAGCTGCTCGCAGTAACATTCCCGGTGAATGACGATGGCTGCTTCTACGTATTTAAACTCAACTCACCACGTAGCTGCCTTTCACAGCCCACGACAAAACGACAACGAAAAGGCACGACTATTGGCCCATGTTTCACAACTTTTAAAACTAAATATGCAGACCAACTGAAGCAGATGATAGGGGCTTCTGATAGCAAAAGCATAGTTGTAATAGCAGTGAAAAAATGAAGTCGAAATATCAGGCCATATATATAATTACGTACGCTGACGTTGAAAAGCAGCCGTCCGCCTGACGCTCGTAAAACAATCCGCAACCTCAGAAAGTTTGAGAAGCACTGTACTAAACAGTGTTCAAACTGGGTTTGCTGTTTTTTCAGTTGATCTTTATTTTGTTTTCCAAACATTTTTGACGCCAGTATAATATGAAATAAACTGCGAGTTATCTTTACTTTAAGTGGTTCACGGCAAGTATAAATTTGTCATCGAAAAATATTTTGCCATTTCGTAAGTTGATTAATTGCGATTGTTTTGCCCATAAACCTTCATTTCTGCTAATTGTGATATATTCGGTGTTAGAATAAGTAAGAAAGGTTGGACAGGAGTTCTACTTATGTTATTTGTAAATTTTTCTGTATCTATATTCTATAAGACACACTCATGATCCATTTCGAAACTCAAATGTTGAAGACAAATATTATATATATATATACAGTGCTTTTTTCTAGAAAAAAAGGTTCCGGAACGCAACAATTATGGGCTGGCTAAAATCACGAGAAAAACGGGATTGGGGGTTGGGAGGGGTCTCAATAAACACTGAAAACAGTTCAAAAACACTTACATTAAATTAAAATAACTAAATTATTGTTTTAATTATTAAAATAAATAAATTATTTTTAGTACCTGAAAAAAGGTGCCGGAACGCCGTTCCGGCTCGTTCCGGCTCGTTCCGGCTCGTTCCGGCTGAAAAAAAGCACTGTATATATATATATACAGTGCTTTTTTTCTAGAAAAAAAGGTTCCGGAACGGAACAATAGGTTCCGGAACGCAACAATTATGGGCTGGCTAAAATCACGAGAAAAACAGGATTGTGGGATGGGAGGGGTCTCAATAAACACTGAAAACAGTTCACAAACACTTAAATTAAAATAACTAAATTATTGTTTTAATTATTAAAATAAATAAATTATTTTTTAGTAGCTGAAAAAGGTGCCGGAACGCCGTTCCGGCTCGTTCCGGCTGAAAAAAAGCCCTGTATATATATATATATATATATATATATATATATATATATATATATATATATATATATATATATATATGATTGACGTCGACTGAGGTATAACTTGCACGCTGGCCAGATACACCAAAAATGGACAAAGGATTAGGCTGCGTTTACTTATCTGTTAGGTGTCACTACAGGCGCCACACATAACCCAATCGCTTAAAACGTTTTGAAAGTGGACATCTCAATTAAATGATCTTTCAGAGAAGAAATTTTCCGTTGAATACACTCTGTCGTGCAGCACGATGTTGTCTAAAGTGACTCCAATCGTCCTGATGACGATTCTTTGCGTGGCGCTGATGACCGAAGCATCAGTTAATCCCAAGGAGAAAAAGGCTGGCGGCGGCGAAGAAAAAATAAAACCCGTTCGAACGACATTATTAGGTGGAGAGAATAATGCTGCAGTCGACCGCGATGATATTGTTCAGGAGGCCACTTTCGCAACTGCGGAACTGACCAGTCGCTCCAATGGACGCTATCGTGTTCAACACCGGCGAATTACCAAAGCCACGAAGCAAGTAATGACCATTCATATTGTTTCATATTATCATTGTTTTGAAGTAAGCTTATGCATACATGCATTTGCAATGAAAGAAACTATACTATAGAACTCAGCGTCTCAAACGGTCTACGCTTAACGAATACCTAAATTGAGGTACCGGGTATTCAAAATTATTTTAACACTGCTACTGCTACTGGTTTCTTTTAATTACTAGCTCATTTTAAGAAAATCAATCAAAACTACAACGACTTTCTCAGCGTGACAAGCAATCGTTGTACTTAGGGGTGAATTATATCTCATGTGGTATCGACGCTTTCAGAGTTCCATCTGTTTCTTTTGCTAAAATTGAATATCGCGTGTTTTAGTAATTAATGACAACTGGCTCTACATTCTTCCGCCGAAACTCGATCGACGAGGCCAATACTATCAAGGATCTGTTAGCTTTTATATCGTCTTCTATCGGCCTACATTCTAAATTGTATCTTCGCTGAACTGATGATACTTTTAGGTCGTAGCAGGATATATGTACCGAATGACAATGGATGTGACCGTTACACGAGGTGACAATGGCAAATCAAAGGTGAGACATGTTCTGTAGTTTCATCACTTCAGATGCCAGAGGGCATTTCAGATGCAAAGGCATTTTTGTTTTGTCTGCACCTGTGGCAATGCGTAATATCTAGCGACACGTGTCAATACTTGCATGAGTAATGCATAAAACCACGTACATGGATACATGATACATACTTGGAAACATACACAGAATATGCATGGATACATGAATGCATACATACATTTATACATACAGACATAAAATGATACATGTATACATACACATATAGACATCTACAAGGATAAATACATGCGCTACACATACAGGCATGTTAATTACGCTTTTGAGGAGTTCCAAAATGAGCTTTATAAGAGTACTTATATAGTTTTGGTTTCCATGCTGTTGGCGTGGACTCTGTATTAGAGTTTTGGTTTCCATGGATGCTGTTGGCGTGGGCTCTGTATTTGACAAAATGATCATGTCACGATAAATGTATTATGAACAACCAGTGTTTTTCCTTTTGTTTCTTGCGGAACAGCTGGGACATTATTTACTTATCATATTGAACGCCTAAATCATCCTGTTTTACATATAGGGGGCCTATCGTTTGCGTGACCGACATCAACCAATTCTGAATAGGCCTATATATGGGCTCAGATGAGGAAGTTGATGGTTTTATTTCTTGCACTTTCCGAGGAAGTTTAGACAGCTTACTGTGGTTATGGATTCGAATGTCATCTGAAATATACATGATAGCATGTCTTCTCTTGTGATTATTACTGTGAACTTAGTATTATATTAGGCTTATATTTTATATGAAAATATTATAATTTCTTTAGTCTCGTACTGCGCCAATGTCACTTGGCATTAAATCGTAGTTTAAATAAGTAGAGGTCATGTTGGTATAATTAAACATAATACTAATTCAAGATCTTTTGAAATAATTGTTTCTTACCTGTTGAGGAGTGGAAACTTATTCAGCTAATATTATAATAGAAGTACTAAGAGTTCTGTTTGCTTTAGTATTATAGGAATTTACTTTAGATCAGTTTAGATTTAGAAGTAACATTTATCCAGCTAACATAGAGAAATTAACAAAATATAACTTGAATTGGGCACCCCAAAAGTGTTCTTAATATGGCCAATTTAAAAGTCAAAGCGTGGATAATAGGCCTACGGTTTATTTTACATGTTTAGATGTGAGTTCATGGTTTTTCAGCTTCGTTGAAACTAGTGTAGCGAAACGGGGCTGTTGAACAATGGTCATCATGACGACCGCGCTTGCTTAGAATCCCCTTCTCCTCGCCTTGACTGCCAGCCTAGATTCCAGGAACCGTAGCCTATAGCCCCTTCTCCCCTCCTCGGTCCCCCTTGATGGATATAAATGGAAGGTGAAATGTGCCTACAAAATGAGTACACATTGACACCCATGCGTACAGAAAGAGAGTTCGTTAGGTGTGAAGTAGTAAAGATGTTTTGGTCGTACTTAGTTCGTTTGTTGAATTCGTCGAAGTGAATAAAATATTGAACTGTCGACTGGTGTACTAAGTCCTCTGATAGACGACGGAAGCCAGATCTGCGTATTTCGGACTTAGTTGTAGACCCTAGGCGAGGGTGAGAAAGGATGTTTTCCGCCACACTAGGAACTACTTGCTTGTTTTTCTATTAATTTTAGAAAATAATTTTTCAACTTCTTATAGGCAACGACAAGGTTTTGACTTAGCTTCTGAGCAAGTTTCTGGTTATTGAGGATGTTTATCGCCCTCTATCCGAACACTCTCAGACTTTATTTCTGAAATGCAATCATTGATTGAGTTTGTGGTTCCGTCACCCAAACACAATTACGATCGACTTCCATATTCAATAAATCAGCAACCTATTTCCTCTCCTTGCTCAACCCACATTATAAGCAACAACTGCCTTGGATCTACTGATGATTCGACTCTTGCTGCCCTTCGCACCAGAACTGCATTGGGCTCATCCAGGTGTTTTCGGTAGCTGGTCAACTGGTTGCCCCACTTTGTACGTTCTGTCGGTTCTCTGTTAACTTTCAGATGTGAAATTAAGACTAACCTCTTTAAACTCGCTTATCTGTCTTACCCTGATTTTTTTGTTTCCTGACCAACAGGATTTCGACAGTGTTTCTCCAACGGGATACGATTCTAGACTAAGATTTTACTTGAAGCAACAAACGATTAATACCTTGAGTAATATGATGATTAAGCTATAGAAGTCATTAGATAGATCATTAATGAGTCATGATTCTTGTTACAGACTGCCAAATGTACTGTGAAAGTGTGGGACCAGTACTGGCGAACTCCACGCTACACCCTCGAAGAGTACGATTGCGATCGTCTGATTTCATGAGAGGCTGATTCGGTTCATACAGAAAGGAAACATGGCCGCTGGAAAAGACATTTACTATATTATACTCTTTAAATGAAAAGAATTAATTATTTTCAAAAAAGTAGACTACACTTATGAGTCTATATTTCACTGCTTGATAGCCATAAAGCTTAACATGTAGGCCTACATTTCGAATAACGGAATATTACACTGTACGTATCACGCATAGGCGTAGGGGAAATTTCAGCGGCAGGGGGGGCAAGATTTTATTTCTGCCCGAAAAAATTCTGAGTAATTGCCATGGCGTCGTGCATTTATAGTCACTGACTTCACGTCTCTCTAGAACAGCCCCAAAAGTCGCCGAGCCCCGGGAATTTGCCTCCCATGCCCCCCCGTCACTCACGGTTAAAATCCTTTCGAGTTCCTTCACGTCCGGCCGATTGGTTTGGGCAAGGCTGGCCATCCTTCATTACATCATCGCTAGAGGGAGTGTTGAAGTTCTCATTCTCAGAGTCAGGTTGGTCAGCATCATCTTCATCAGAACTTGAACTTTCATTAGGGTCGTTTTCACCAAACACCTCGTTTGACACAAGTGTCATATGTCGATAAGCTTACATCAGATTACATTCTGTGTCCGATGCAAACAGCAGACTGAGTATAGGTCTATCTGAGGCAGATTGTGAGACTGCGGTCTGCTTTGGTTGCACAAAAAAAGTCAGCTGCTTTTGGGACTTTTCACGCACAGCGATGAACATAAAATTTTTACTCTGGTGATTTTAACCATGCTAATCTGCGTAGTCTGAGTCCTTACCACATTCACTGCACGTAACACGCTGTCGATACCTTCGAAAGTTCAGCCATTAAAAAGTTATATTTCTAACTTGATAACTTATGTGAACAATTAACATCTAGTTTTGAGTTTACATATACCAATCTGTATCGTTTCT
Source organism: Allolobophora icterica (assembly GCA_963556255.1). Lineage (NCBI taxonomy): Eukaryota > Metazoa > Annelida > Clitellata > Crassiclitellata > Lumbricidae > Allolobophora > Allolobophora icterica. Next base: position 27,674,504 of record OY744608.1, on the reverse strand, counting down.
ATCAATCCCAGTTCCTCTTCACCGTTCGTCTTTCAACTCCGTCTGCCTCGTGTTCTCTGTCCCACAACCTCTGTGTTCCCCTCCTCTCCCCTCCTCCACAATCCCTTGTATCGCCCCAAGATCTCCCCATCAGTCTCGCTGAGCCGACTCCAGGCCGGTAGGGTGGAACGCAGGCAGGCAGCTGCCCAATTTACAGACCAGTCGGCCGATGTGAGATTCCTTGACTCTGGGGTGAATACGGCGAAGGGGTGGATGGAGGGTACTCTTCGATTGATGTGGCCTCCTGCGATATGTGATATAGTTTGAGGCATCTGCTGTTCTTCCATCACCACGATGTGCTGGCCGTTTGTCATAGGCCAAGGTGGGAGACGAAGCCCTTGCAAATGCTATGGTGGTTTGCGAGCTAGTAGCTACTAATAGTCTAATACTAGTCCGATTCGGGCAAATTGTTCAGCATTTTCCCGGTGCCTACTTGCCCGAAAAACAGGAACGCCCGAAATTTGGGGGGCATTTGCCCCCCTCTGACCCCCGCCTCCTACGCCTATGGTATCACGCATTCAGTTTTAACAATAATTATTGAGAGAAAGAGAGAGAGAGAGAGAGAGAGAGAGAGAGAGAGAGAGAGAGAGAGAGAGAGAGAGAGAGAGAGAGAGAGAGAGAGAGAGAGAGAGAGATTTTCAGACGGACTAATAGGAGAGACAGAGTGCTAGAATAATGATAAATAGGACCATTGTGAAAGCATTGCTTTACAAGTGCATATAAGATAACAAATCATAATTCACACAGAAACGCGCTACAAAATTCGAGACGCTGTTATCTTTTTTAGTCGCATCTGAATTGACGTTCAACGGGTTTATTGGGTTCAAGTGGCTACATGTCTAAGACATAATAATAATCCGTCATTTGTAAAGCGCCTAAGCAAAATGCGATCTTACACAAAAGCGTGTAACAGAAAATAGACTAATCATAGTGCGTCTTAAGCAGGTCAGTTTTAAGGTTAGTTTTGAAGATCGATGGTGATGAGAATTTGCGAATAAAATCCGGGAGTTTGTTCCATTCAGTCGGTCCGGCTAGCGCAAATCCTTGATTTCCAAATTTTGGGAGACAGATGTTGAAGTTATTGCGAGCTTGTATTGGAAGCCAGTGCAGTTCACAAAGGGTCGGGGAGATGTGGTACCGGGGAGTGAGATTTTTGAAATTTTTTGCAGCTTAATGGAGAACAGCGAAGAGTGGTTGAAGGGTAGATGCAGGAAGACCGTTTAGGACTGAGTTGCAGTAGTCAAGTCTCGAGATGACTAGGGCCTGGACTAGGGTGCGAAGATATTTTTCGTTTAGGCTTTTCTTAATTTGCCGTATACGTCTAAGATGGGGAAAACAGGATTTGGTTATTGGAAGAGATCTGATTTTTCATCGAAAGTGTAAGCCTACTTTCTAGGAAGACACCAAGGTTCCGAACACATTCAGCAGGTTTAATGGAACAGTCTGAGCCAAAGTCTAAGGACAGAGTGGAGGATATCTGAGCTAGACCTCAGATGGCGGGTGAACCAGATAAGCTCTGTCTTAGAGGCATTTAATTTGAGGCGCATAGATGCGCACCAAGTTTGAGTTTCGGTGAAGCAGGTGGTTAAGCGGGACTTTGCATTATCAATGTCCTTGGTGGCAAGGTTAATGTATAGCTGTGTGTCATCAGCGTAAAGGTGTATGAGGATGCCGTGTTTAAAGGCAATGTGAATAATATTTGAGGTGTAAAGGATAAACAAGAGGGGACCAAGAATTGGACCTTGAGGAACACAAAAAAGAATATTAGAGCACTTTGAAGTATTTGTACCAAGGCGTACTAAATGTGTTCGGTTTGCCAAAGAAACTATCAATTCAGACAACAGCAGATGCTATAACACCAAAATCAGATTCAAGTACTTGTAAGAGAATAGAGTGGTCAGCTCAGTCAAAAGTAGAACTAAAATCCAGTAGCAAGAGGGTAGTGATAAGGCCTGAATCAAGGGCCATGATTAAATCATTGCAATATTTAAGGACAGCAGTTTCTGTGGAGCAGAGGCGACGGAAACCAGGTTGAACAGGCAGTAGTAAAGAGTTGGATTCAATGTAGTATGAAAGCTGCCGGCGGACAGCGTGTTCAACAAGCTTAGCGATGAATGAAATATTAGATATCGGGCGGTAGTTAGAAGGATCGAAGAGGTCAAGGCCTGTTTTTTATGTGAGGACGTATAATGGCACGCTTGTGGGATGTGGGTAAGGTTGCTGTGGAGAGAACGAGCGAGAGAGAGAGAGAGAGACAGACAGACAGACAGACAGACAGAGAAGTTTATAAGTAGGATTAGAATGACGTAAAAATATGTCGAAGGGATTTGATTATCCAGACAGGTGGGGAGTCCAGTTCGCAGTACTTTGATAAAGAGTCACAGAGTAGCTTATCAACTTCAGGCAGGTGATCTCATCAAAGGCAGAAAGACCGCGAAGGTTCGGGTGGTTAGAAATCAGGTCGAATTTGGGCGTCTTTGGTGGATTGGCGAATAGCTTCGGTCTTATTTGCAAAGTGATCAAGAAGCTCATCAGGTAAGAATGGGCATTCAGTGGTGAGTGGCAGGGATAGGAAGGAATTCAGTGATTTCCAGAGGGCTTTATCATCATTCTCTGCTTCTTCAATTTGCTGTGGTAGATAAGTTGAACGTTTAGGTTGAATGAGTTTCCTTTTTTCGAGCTTGTAATTTCAAGAAAATGATGGTGTGTGCGTCGTTTGGAGAGCGTTTGTACCTTCGTTCGAGGAGACGAGATTCTCTTTTTAAGGTGGCACAGTCCGCATCGCACCATAGACACTCGATTTTCAGGTTACGAAGGGGTACAAACCTGGCAAACTATCTTCTTTCCATTTTATGGTAGATTCTAGGAGGAGGTTGGGTGGTAATTGTGAAATGAACGATAGAGTGACTCGAGAATGCTGGTGGGAGATATGACGACGTCGATCATATGACTCACAACATTGGACACATATAGGCTAATATCTTAACTGATATTGTCTGGTTTAATCGCCAGGTGAGGTGGAAGTGTTTTGCTCCAGCGTCAGCTGAAATATCTGCCATGATTCGTAATCGTAATTGTAAACAACAAATTTCTATAGCGCCCTAAATGCAATTTCATGGCAGAATGCAGATATATCGGCCACGGTTGTAAAGCGGATGCCGCTCATTCAGGATATAGCGGCGCTATAAAAATGGATCAACTTGACTTTACTTATAGGACCACTTGAGTTGATATTACTACAATTGAATTTCATCTGTTGACTTTATTACGACCTGTAGTGTAGACTACTAACGGCTCTAGGAATCATCTTTAATACAGCATCAACAGTTCCAGAAAACTACACCAATTAGAACAGAAATCACATGGGGTCGAAGAGCCGTCGCAAGCTTCTCCTCTGGGTCTGGTCATGCTCCCTGTAGCCACAAGGAATTCTGAAGGATTTTCAAAGCACTTGTCAAATTAAAAGCAATGAATTTAGTTTTATTTTAATAGAAGCACCGAACAAATGAGAATATGTGACTTTGGTTATATTAGAAGCACATCTAATCTAATTGTCTAGTCTACTCAAGTAAATCTAATCAAATCTCCTATAATCTAATCACTGATGATGATGATGATGATGATGATGATGAAGATGATGATGATGATGATGATGATGATGATGATGATGAAGATGATGATGATGAAGATGATGATGATGATGATGATGATGATGATGATGATGATGATGATGATGATGATGATGATGATGATGATGATGATGATGATGATGATGATGATGATGATGATGAAGATGATGATGATGATGATGATGATGATGATGATGATGATGATGATGATGATGATGATGATGATGATGATGATGATGATGATGATGATGATGATGATGATGATGATGATGATGATGATGATGATGATGATGATGATGATGATGATGATGATGATGATGATGATGATGATGATGATGATGATGATGATGATGATGATGATGATGATGATGATGATGATGATGATGCTATTTAGCGACATAGATATTTGAGCCATGTCTGAACATGGTTTCTTGGCTCATTGAAACGCACTCTTGGCGTCCCTTTCGCGGAAAGGATTGCTTCAGTCAAATGTCTTTCATCGCTTGAACGAAGATTCTGAAGCTTCTCAACAGACTGACTGTGCTTGAAGGAAAAAGTATGAACTCTACGACCAAAAGCTGTTGCTACTGACAATCTAGATATAAATAGTTGGGCAAAATTGAATTAAAAATTAACAGAAATGTTAGTTTAAAAGCAGCCAAAATTGTACACATTCAAAACGAAGTTGAAAAGCCTTAAGTCCAGGAAGCAAAGCAGTTTTGGTTTTATGAACTGAACATAGTTTACTGAAATCAGTAGTTTGCTGTCAGAATGTTCAGACCTCAGGTAGCAAAGTCAGATATAGCAGGATTTAGATATGGTATGAAGCGCTGTGATGCTGGAATTTGGCATTTCAGCTAATATGGCACCCTACTATTCTAATAAAGTGGCTGTGCGAAGGACATGACATTAGAGTTCTCGTGGAAAGCTGTATTTAATTAGGGAAGATGCTGACCTGTCATAATATGCCATAATCGTTGTCATTTCTTTCAAGCACATAATATGTGCTTGAAAGAAATGACAATGATTCATGATTTGATGACGTCCCTAATATGATCGTACTGAAATGGACATTGCCCTGAAGCACTATTGACTGTGTGTGATTGTCAACACTTTAAGTGGTTGACTAATCTGTTGCTTTATTTTCAGCATGAAAAATGATTGATGATGATGATGATGATGATGATGATGATAATAATCATGATGAGGATGCTGTTGACAAAACCATGTAAGCAATAATCTTCTTGGAATCGTCAACTGCGCTAACAACTTTCAATTATAAGACCGCCTGCATAATAGACACCTCGATTGTTAATTCCAAACTCGACTACTGCAATTCTCTTTTTCTACAACATCGACTCTCTTCAAATAAAACGCCTGCAAACAGTTCAGAATGCCCTCGCCCGCGCAATCACCAAAACTCTGAAACACCACCACATAACCTCTGTTCTAAAAACACTTCATTGGCTAAAAGTCCCTCAGTGCAGTCATTACAAAACTGTATCTCTTACCAGCAACGCCCTTTACACCTCTCAGCCTTTTCACATTCGCCAGTTTTCACCATCAAATCGTCCGGGTCTACTCGCTCATCATCAAATCGTTCTCTATCTCGGCCCACAGTCTCTTCATCTTTGACATTCTGTAACCGCCCCTTAGTCTATGCTGCACCGATTCTTTAGAATGATCTTCCAACAGATCTCCGCCAGTTTGCTTATCCTCCTATATCGCCTGTTAATTTCATCTCTCCACCGCTTGCACTGTCCTCCGCTGCTTTCCGCTCACGACTGAAAACCGAACTCTTCAGGCTATACTGATTCCATTCCTGCGCCATCATACAACCACCATCATCACTGACTACCACCGTAGCACCCTGCTGTCTCCCTGGCTTGACCTCCCCGGACTCTGACCTGGCATCGGAATGAACAAAACAACCTGGTCATTGCGGACTTGATTTGATATAGCGCCTGTAATAAAGTGGTTTCCACTGGTCTACCTGACGCGACTTTTGTGTGACGCTGAAAATGTTTGAAGATTTGCACGTACATTTGCATCTACATTTTCGATTAATGTTATATAATGTATATAATTATAGTCTCAGCGACATCTGGTCATAGGTTAAGCAGTGCTACTCTTGTATCTGTCAATTGCTCTGTCCCTCCCTCTCTTCTTCCTTCCACATGACTTCTTATTAAATGCTTCACCCTTGCGCGACTCTAATAGATCGATCTGTATTGTGTTCAGCGGGGTATATATTATACGTCTGAAAATTACCATGAAACGCCAAACTCATTGTATCTACAGTGCATTTGAATGAATCGAAACACACGGTTAATACTTGCAGATGTAAATTACGTATAGGAGTATGCACAATGTCACGTTAATGTATTGCTTGATTTTATCTCTGCTAAACGAGAATCTAAAGAAATTCTGTATGATATCACTGTTCGCCTAATTACATTCAGCCCAATCAGTTCATTCATTCATTCATTGAGCCGTATATTCATTCAGCCATTCAGTCATTCCTTCGTTAAGTCATTCATTCACTTATTCATTTAGGCAGACAGTCAATCATACAGTCAGTCATCCAGTCAATCTGTCAGTCAGTAAGTCTGCAGACATGTCTGTCTGTCTGTTCGCCGGTTTGCTCGCCTGTCTGTCTGCCTTGATATGGTGTACAATATAATACAATACAATACAAAACAATACAACTAAACATTTATATCACGCTTTAACAAAACAAGTCTTGCACGAAAGCGCGTTGCGCTACATTCCTAGTCATAGTACAATGTGAAATAGATGAGTTTTTAATTTCAATTTAAATTGAGCAACAGATGCGTTCTGACGGACTGTAGTTGGAAGACTGTTCCATTCCTTAGGTCCTGAGACCGAGAAGGCACGACTACCAAACTTCCGGTTGATGCGAAATATTGTATAATCTCCTCGTGCAGACGATCGGAGTCCTCTGGAATTTGTAGCAGAACATGATGTGACCCTGGATGTCATGTATGAGGGAGAGGTTCCACAGTGGATATGGTACACGAGGAGGCAGATTTTGAAGGCGATACGGGCACGGATGGGAAGCCAGTGAAGATGTTGCAGGGATGGTGTGATGTGATCTCTAAGAGACTAAGACCAAGACCTTTTATAAGACGAGCGGCCGTGTGAAGCACAGATGATAGAGGTTGTAATGTCGATGAGGGAAGACCGGACGGGTTGTTGCATGTCTGTCAGTCTGTATGCCCGTCTGCATGTGTGGGTGTTCCAGAACCACAGAGATGTGAATGTGAACTTCTACCCAAACTATGATGTCTACATTTGCACCCATTTCACATTTGGCCGGATAGGCCTACATGAGTGTCTATGAGTGCCTATGATCGCCATAAAACAAGAGAAGGCGGGATATTGTACGTCACATATTGCGTTGATAATGAAAATGGCAGCAGTAAAGAGACGGACAGACAGGGAAGGACAATGACAAAAATAGTTGTACCGTTATGAAGAGACCTATGCACACCGATCCACAAGCAAAATTGTCGACTTACGGCCTAGGTAAAAAATTGCATAAGGTCAGTTGAAAATATGGTATTAGAATCCTGATAGTGTGACCTAAATACAGGTCCTATAGTTGACAGCATATCAATCAATCAATCAATCATTAATTGATCCAAAGAAACCAGTGTATACCAATCAGCAAAAGTAACAAGTCATATATCATGTGACAGATGTACAGTGGAAATTTTTCATGTATATTTAATATTACCAGCCGATCGTTATCCAGGACCCAGAGATGGGACTTTTACGCAGTTGCGCGCATAAATACGGCTGTTCGATAGACGCCTACGCTATATAAGAACAGTCGCGCAGCAAGGAAGAGTCTAAACGGAGGACGTGTACGAAGCTAAAGGTTTCCGACTAAGGTAACGTATTACATCGGTAATCCATTTGAATCGGTTTTGTAGCAAGATATCAATTGTTTATTCATGGGAATATTTTGCATTACGGTAGGCTATGTTGAATCATTCCCAATGAGTGAACATTTCTTTAAAGAATAGAGATGATGGGTATGATTATTCAATATCGGAAGGTAATTTTTGAGGATTTGTGCAAAGTCGATCACAATGTCAGCAGAATTTTAAAATATAGGCCAACTCTGTTTGACTGTTTGCCAGATCTGTGCATACGTCGTAGGCCTATTATAAGATATTTTCAGTGGAAGATCGTTTCAGTAGATGTAGTTTATGCTCAAGAAACCGTGATGTGCTCTTGTCATCATAAGGAACAGCAGTGAACGGTTTGGTTTAACTGAGATCGTAGACATGGCTGAACTAAGACCGGAGCTCCCCCGATAAATTCCAGACCTCACTTGCCTGATCCACCTTCATTCAGCGTGTCACTAATTCTGTCTAATTCGACCAGCAGCCAATAGAGTGGACTTCGCAAAAATTTGAAACATACGCGAATTCAGCCACAGCAATAGCTCAGAATTTTTACCTAGATTTGGATCAGTCGATGAGGACATCCAACGTGAACTTCTGATACACTGACTCGCATTTTACACATAATCTAATAAATAAATGTCCGAATTAAACACAGTACAATAATCAGGTGTGTAAGATGGGTCACATGCTATATAATAGCAAATGTTAGGCCTATCTGCTACTGTAGAATGTTTAGTGCGGTGTACACCTCAACATTACCATGAGACGCCCAACCGATGCAAATATACATTGAATTTAAAACACAGGCTTATTACGATCACTGCAAATGTTTCCATGTAAGAGTCTGCACATTGTCGCTTTAATGCATTGTTTAATTATATTACTGCTGCATAAGAAATGTTGGACAGGAGCTCTACTTATGTCATTTGTAAATTTTCTGTGTCGATTAGACACATTCTTGATCCATTTCGAAACTCTAAGGTAGAAGACAAATTTTTGTACTGTTGAATTCGACTGATCAATGACCTACCCTCTGGCCGAAGAACATAGAAACCAAAAATGGACGAAGTATACTATAGTAGGCTGTGTATATCTATCTGTTTGGTGTCACTACAGGCGCCACAAGTAACCCAATCGATTAAAACATTTTGAGTGGACATTTAATTGAATTTGCAGTACCATCATATCTCAAATAAATCAGTTAAGAGGTTTTAGGTTTTAAAGGATTCACAATACGCGTGTCCCATACTAAAGCAAATGCCCGTTAACACCACTGAGCTACTCTGTCTGTAAGCCTGTGGTTTATTTGGTTTCACCTTAATACAGGATTACTTATCTAGTTATCTGTAATAATTAATTGGTATTTCAGAGAAAGTCATTTTCCGTTGAATACACTCTGCCTTGCAGAACGATGTTGTCTAAAGTGACTCCGATCGTCCTCATGATGACGATTCTTTGCGTGGCGCTGATGACCGAAGCATCAGTTAATCGCAAGGAGAAAAAGGCTGGCGGCGGAAAAAGACAAGCTCGAAATCAACGAATGATGACTGGTGGAGAGAGCGATATGAACGTCCAGAATGAAGAACTTATTCAGGCGGCCACTTTCGCAACTGCGGAACTGACCAATCGCTCCAATGGACGCTATCGTGTTCAACACCAACGAATTACCAAAGCCACGTCACAAGTAATGACCATTCAAATTGTTTCAGAGAGCAGTGTTTTGAAGTCAATTTGAAATGAACGAAACTATACTATGATTTACTCGCGTCTCAAAGGGTTTTCGCTTAACGAATACCTAACTGAAGTATTTAAAATTATTAATACTGTAAGTACTACTGGGTCTCTATTAATTACTAGCTCATTTAAGAAAATTATTATCAGCGACCTCTTGTTAACTCAGCTAGGCCTATGTCACTTATTTTTATACTGAGCACTTAATGTCTTGCAATTATGAAATAGACTACACGTACTGATGCATTTCCGGTTGAAAATAATCGACGTGACTTGTCCCAATTTCCAAATCAGTTCAGAGGTTTTAGGTTTTTTAAGGATTCACAATTCGCGTATCCCAATTAATGGACGCAGTTGAGAGACTACTTTGGCTTATGTTGCGTTCAGTATATATATATATATATATATATATATATATATATATATATATATATATATATATATATATATATATATATATATATATATATATATATATATATATATATATATATATATTCCGTTGAATACACTCTGCCTTGCAGAATGATGTTGTCTAAAGTAATATTGTCTAAAGTATCTGCACTGCACTCGGATCCATGATATCCTTTTCATGATTCAGCAATGCAAAAACAAGTCGAGTTACGAGCGACACATACGTGTAAAGTACAAAGACAGGCGCCATGGACTGTGCTTGGTCAGTGTATCGTGGCAGCCGACCTTTAGGCGTTTGCGATGAAAGTGGTCTGACTATGGTCTAAAACCGCACGATTTAAATTTCAGTTTCAATGAGAAAACTCTGGAATGCGGATCTTATTACAAATATTGCAGAGAATTACGGTAGCGCAAGGATCACAAATAGTCGACACCGCATACCAAAATCGATCAAAACTACAACGACTTTCTCATGCGTGAAAAGCAATCGTTGTACTTATGGGTGAATTTTATCAATTGTGGTATCATCTATTTCTTTTGCGCCTATGTTCGAAGTTAAAATTGACTATCACGTGTTTTAATAATTAATGACAACTGGCTCTAGATTCTTTCGGCGAAATTCGATCGACTAGGCCAATGCTGTCAAAGATCTGTCAGGTTTTATTGACATCGACGGCTTCTACCGGCCTATAGTCTAACGCTGATCTTCGTTGAACTGATGGTACTTTTAGCTCGTAGCAGGACTTCTGTACCGAATAACAATGGATGTGACCGTCACAGGTGGCGATGGTAAATCAGAGGTGAGACATGTTTTATAGTTTCATCACTTCAGATGTCAGTAGGCGTTTCAGATGCAAAGGCATTTTTGTTGTATCTACACTGTCTTGTGGCAATATATAAAATTACGCGACACGCGTCAATACTAAGTCTTGTCTGTGTTATACATAAAACCATACACATGGATACATGATACAGACCTGGATACATACACAGAATATGCAAACGTGCATACATACATACATATACAGATACATACATATACATATATTAATACAAAAAGATATATATATTATATACATAAACAAATGCATAGACGAACCACAGTCATGTTCATTGCGCTTTGGAGGAGTTCCAAAATGCGCTTTATAAAAGTCCACATATATACATAGGTAGGCCTACATACATGAATATATATACGTAAATAAACATACATACGCACATGCATTTACTTGTAGTTGAAAATACAGAAATAAGTAAATATATAGGCCCGGTTCTTAACTGTCCACACTGGGTACGCGTACTTCAAGGCCCGCATGCGGATGAACGAATACTGGTATCATAAAATAATCATCTTGTATAGTTTTGCTTTTCATGCTGTCAGCGTGGACACTTCTTCTTCTTCTTCTTCTTCATGATCCATGGGCTGATAGCCCGTAGGTGTCCACTGCGCATTTGATTACTGTCTTCCAAGACTCCCTATCTTGTGCCCGATGTGTCAGTTCCTGCATATTCTTCCCACACCATTCCTCTATGTCCTGTAGCCATTCCCTGCATGGTCTTCCCTTTCTCCCCGATCCCTCCATTATTCCTGTCATTATAGTCTTTATCTTTCTGTCATCGCCCATTCTACATATATGTCCGAATAGTTTCAGTTTCCTTTTCATTATAGTTTCTACCATATCTGAACTGCTGTTAAGTCTTCTTCGCACTTCTACATTAGTTATTTTCTGTATCCATTTTATTTGTAATATTCTTCTGCAACAGTACATTTCGAACGCTATTATCCTCTTTTTGTCTTCCTTTTTCAGCGTCCAGGTTTCACATGCATATAACGTCGTGCTGAATACGCATGTTTCCAATATTCTTTTCTTTGTTGTATGCGGCATTACTTTGCTCTTCCATATGTTATTAAATCCTGCCATTATCCCTTTTGCTTTATTAATTCTTCTTCTGATCTCTTTTGTGCAGTTGTTATCTGAGGTTAGCAGGCTCCCTAAGTATACAAATTCTTTGACATTTTCGATGATTTCTTCTCCAACTTTGATGTTACTTTCTATTTCTTCATTTCCAAATGCCATTGTTTTTGTTTTATCGATGTTTATTTTCAAGTTTGCCTTTTTGCCTGCTCTGTCCAGCAGTTCTACATTCTGTTGGAGTGCTTCAAAATTTTCCTCTAAGAGATCTATGTCATCAGCAAATCTTAGATTGTTAATTGTTTCGCCTTGCACAGATATTCCCGTCCCGTTGTCTTGTATATCATCCATTACTCTTTCCAGGTATCCAATGAATTCTATCGGTGAAACTGGGTCTCCCTGTTTAGTGCCTATACTGATTTTAAACCATTCGCCTAGTTCCCTGTCTATCCTTACTGCTGCTTGTGACTGTTCGCTAGCATCTTGCAGAATTTGCACCAATTGTTTTCCAACTCCATACGATCGAAGTGTTGTCCATATGACATTCTGTTTGACCGAGTCAAATGCTTTTTGAAAATCTATGAAGCAGTTGTATATCATTCTGTTGTTTCTTTTTGCTTTTTCTGCTATTAGTCTTAGTATCAGTATTTGCTGTATAGTACTTCGATCTCTTCTAAATCCTGCTTGTTCGTCTGCAATATGATCTTCCAATTGATCCCTTAATCTGTATGTTAGTACCTTCATCATTACTTTTCCCACATGGCTCATTAGTGCAATTGTTCTGTAATTTTTGCATTCCATCAGGTCTCCCTTTTTTGGTATTACTGTTTGGTCCATGCCTCCGGGATCTTGCCTTCCTTCCATATTTGGTTGCATAATTTATGTATTTCTTTATGTAGATCTTCTCCTCCAGCCGCTATCATATCTCCCGTTATCCCATCATCTCCAGGGCTTTTCCTTTTCTTTAGGTTTTTGATTGCGTTTTGTACTTCCTCGTATAGTATGTCATCTTTTGTATCATCTACTAACGGTGGAATAATCATTTCTAACTCCTGTTGTGTTTTGTTTTCTCCTTCCTGGTCTTTGTATAATTCGCTACAGTATTATGTCCACCTCTCTCTACATTTTCCTTTGTCCATTATTATATTTCCTTCCTTGATTTTTATTGCTGTTTGTTTTGGTTGCCATTTCTTACATACCTCCTTTACAAGCTTGTATGCCTCCCGGGTTTTCTCTTGGACACTGACAAAATGATCATGTCACAGCTATTATGTTCAACATTACCGGTAGTTGAACATATATCGTGACTTAGGCAAAAAAAATAATGGTGTGTTTCCCGTAACGCACCGAGTCACATTTTTGGCGCGACTCGGAAAATTTTGTTAAAAAATTTTTTTTCGTAACCCATTACTGTCAGAGTTGCAGATTTCCGACAGTTGAAAACGTCGCGTTCCCTGCCAGAGGTGCAGAATTGCGACATTGTAGGTGCGCTCACTCAAGCAGACGACCGTGGGAAACCAGCGGTCTTTCTTTGTAAATAAGAGCACCGTTAATTAGAGCAATAAATGGGCTGTAAGTTTTCCATGGTCAGTTTTACAAACGTGGGAGGGTTGGAGAGATAATAGACCCGAAAGTCGGGAATTTTCCCACGGTCACTCGCCGGTGTTATTTCCCATATCCGACCGTCGTATTTTCAACGTATCAACAACATCTACTATTATCGTACGTATCATAGTACAAGTAAAGTTTCCTTTATAGCAACCAGCCTCAGTGTCAGCCTCAGCCTCCTAAGCAACCAGCCCTGCATATGGGGAACAACTGGTCGTAATGGCGGCCGCTCTCGGTCGGTGGTCGAGCGAGAGTGGTTAGCCTTTGATGTCCCTTCGGCCTGTAACCGGCGTGTATTTAAACCGCACAAGGCTGCTTCTAAAGTCTTTACCCCAGGGGTGGGCAACATACGGCCCGCGGGCCGGATCCGGCCCCCGGGGACTTTTCAACCGGCCCTTGACATGTCTTTAATATTAGCATTGTATCTGGCACTTTTATCCGGCCGTATACATGAATGTCTGAATCTCTCTACATAGGCCGACATTAAAACATCTGTTTCTCATTTATTAAGAATCCGGCCTCTTGTCTAGTCAACTAGTTCACTACTCATTCATCAATGTAGGCCTAATTACTTTCTGCCTGAAACAATACCACAGAATGGGTAGGTTCGAAACTTTGGAAGCCATCTTCACTTAGATTTCATGCCCTGAAAATGGTTGCACTGTTTCAAAGCACCTATATTTGTGCACAATTGTTCTCAAAGATGAAATTTAAAAATACAGATGCAGGTACAGACTAACAAATGACAATCTTTCTAATGAAATTTGAATTGCCGCTTCGAACATTAAATCAACCATGCTGGATAAATTGTGTCGTGACAAGAAGTGTCAGATTTCACATTAATCATTAAATATAGCACACCAAGCATATGGATACATTGTACACTAACAGTTTAATAGGTATTTTTTAAACTGAATACACTTTTAACATATTCAGTATTTTATTGTAGTGCAGGACTGTAGGTAATTAGGATAATTATATTTTCATCATAAAAATTATCTTCATTTAGTTTAACATATATTTAACAGTAACGGTTATATCGCAATAGTTAGTTTGAATAAAATTAATATTGTCACATTTTCTTGGGCAAATGAATCGGCAAAAATTAACCCGCGATTTTCATGCGGCCCCTGAGCTGACCTTAAAATCTTAGGTCGGCCTTCTGCTAAAAGAAGTTGCCCATGCCTGTTTACCCCGTTTATTGTCCCCTTCCCGCCTCCTTCGGCCGGTAGGCGGCGTGACCTTGAAGCCGTGCAAGGCAGGTTCTTAGCTCTCTTTCATGCATAGAATCCCCCTCCCACGCCACGCTCTGAACAGTTCCGGACACGACAACAGGCCCTGCAAGTACAACTGTGAGATCTGCATTTGAAATACTGGTGTCGGAGGCAGGAGATAATTGTGCTCCTTTGCCAGGAAACAAGGCTTGAACAAACATATTAAATAGTAGCAGTATGTTTATTTACAACAACATAATAATCAAAATGTTCAAGCTGTTGTTAAATTATTTAACTAAATTCTCGCTGATGGCTGCTAGAAAACGATATCGATGAACTACACTTGCAAAAATATTAGCCTTCTAGCATATATAAAGAAAACATTTTTAAATTTAATTTACCGACAAATAAGTTTAAAGAACACTGAACTGTTCTTAGCTACATCTTCTTTGTTGTCAAAAAGTAAGAAAAACAGAAAGGTGTTACGGTCATAGCGGAACCGGCCGCTTTTCCGGGGTCTGCTATTCCGGGAGTCCGCCAGAATATACATACATACAACATACATACACACATACATGCATACATACATATGTACAAAAATACACATAAAATGCACATACATACATACATGCATACATACTTATAACATACATACATAAGTACATGCATACATACATAGATGCATGCATACACATATACATTAATACACATATAAATGCACACATACATGCATGCATACATACATACATACATACATACATACATACATACATACATACAACATAGATACATACATAACATTTCATACCCCTGGCTGCCTCAGGTCTAGCTTAAGGGACTGCTAAAAATATGTATCTTTTATGTATGCATAAATGTATGTATGTATGTATGTATCTATCTATGTATGTATGCATGTATGTGTGCATTTTATGTGTATTAATGTATGTAAGTATGTATGCATTTATGTATGTATGTTGTATGTATATATGTATGCATGCATGAATGTATGTATGTATGTATGTACGTTGTATGTATGTATGCATGCATGTATGTGTGCATTTTATGTGTATTAATGTATATAGGCTATGTATGCATGCATTTATGAATGTATGTGTGCATGTATGTATGTATATGTGCATTTTATGTGTGATAATGTATCTATGTATGTATGTATTTATGTATGTATGTATGCATGCATGCATGTATGTATATATGTATGTATGTATGTATATACAGAGGCAGCCTATGAGAGGTTCTTAAGGGGCACTGTGTAAATGTTTTATTACGTTACATTACATTACATATATGCATGCATGCATGTATGTATGTTGCATATATGTATGTATGCATGTATGTATGTGTGCATCTTATGTGTATTAATGTATATATGTATGTATGTTGTATGTACATGTATGTATGTATGTGCATGTATGTATATTCCGGCAGACTCCTGGAATAACGGACCTCCGGAATATACGGGACCGGAACTTAAATGGCATTGTTTAAAAATATTTTACAAAAAAAATTATTTTCCTACCTACCTACCCAGTTTTTTAAAACTCTGTTACCGGAAACACACCATTATTTTTTTTGGCCTTATGACCGACCAGTTTTGTTCAACTAATTTGACCGACCAGTTTTATTTCCTCTTGTTTATTGCGGAATAACTGGAACAGTATTTACTTACTAGAATATTAACCCGTCAGATTTGACGGTTTGATGAGTACTCCCGTCAGATCGTGTACATAGAGAGAGGTAGTGCGTTGGAGAGTGAGGCAGAGATACCGTCCGTCCGTCTGTCTGTCTGGATGTGTGTCTGTACGTCTATCTGCCTCCCTCCCTGCCACCCTAACTCTGTCCTTTCCCCTCCTTCACTGACTCCGTCTATCAATCCGTATGTCTGTCTGACCGTCTGTCTGTGTGTCTGGCTATGCGTTTGTACGTCTATCTGCCTAGTGCCCAGTGTTCGTCGGTCTGTCCAATTTCGGGCCAGGCCCAGTAACACTGCCTAATGCCGGCTCGGCCGGAGGATCGGCCAGCGGCCTGTCAGGGACATTCCATACATTCGACAGCGCAGCAACCGTGTGCATTCCAGACATTCCAGAGTGTTTATCGACAGGCAGAGCGGGCAAACTATATAATAGGATATATATATATATATATATATATATATATATATAAATGCATGTGCGTATATACTAAGTATATATAAATATATTCTTGTATGCCCTTTTGTGTTACTGTCAATCAAATAGGTCATGGCTCACGTTTATCCAGTTAAACAGAGATATAAACACGGTGTAACTTTAATTCGGCATCCCAAAAGTGTTCTTAATATGAACGATTTTAAAGTCAAAATGTAGGTAATAGGTCTGTATAGTGTTTATTCGACCTATCTAGATGTCAGTTCGTCGTTTTTTTCAGCTTCGTTGGAAGTCGGAACTATTGCTTTTTCTCCTACCTAGAAAATAATGTTTCTACTTTTTCAAAGCAACGCCAAGGCTTTGACTTATAGTTTCTGAACTAGTTTTTGGTTTTAAGCATGTTTATCGCCCTTTATTCGTTTGACTCTCAGACTTAAGCAAAAATTGCACAAACTTAAGACTCGCCTCTTTAAACTCGCTTATAAACCGTCTTATCCTGATTTTTGGTTTCCTGATCTATTGGATTTCGACAGTGTTTCTCCAAGGATTACATTTGAATTGATACTTTTGGGAATATGATAACGAAGCTATAGAAGTCCTTAGATAGATCATTAATGAGTCTTGTTTCTCGTTACAGACTGCCACATGTACTGTGGAAGTGTCGGACCAGGCCTGGATGACTCCGCGCTACATCCTCCATGAATACAAATGCGATCGTCTGATTTCATGAGCGTGAACAGCACTTCCAAAGAGGCTGATTCGGTTCATACAGAAACGAAGCATGACCACTGGAAAAGACATTTACTTTATTATTCTCTCTAAATGATAAGAATTAACTATTTAAAAAATGTAGGCTACGCTTCTAAGTTTATAGCAGTTAAAAACAAATTTTACTGCTTAGAACCATGAAGCTCAAAACGTACATTTCGAATTACGGAATATAACAGTTTACGCATCACGAATTCAGTTTTAATAATAATTGATTGTTGACAAATGATAGGCCTGTACAGTCGAACCAGTAGAGACATAATTTACACGACCAATTCATAGAATGCGTACAACGCTTCTCCCGGATGTAATAATTAATAGGCATCAACGTGAAAGAAGACTATAAGATAACATTGAAATAATGAATATCTAACTTATCCACACTTATTAGATGCATTTAGTGTTTGATCCCATTTCTTCTGCCTCACTTTTTGCCTCTTGAAATATAGACACAATACATGCCAGTGATATAGAATCTCTCGAACGTTACAAACACTGTAATCTAGATACTGAGGCAGGCAGAAGAAAACCAACGTATGCAAAAACAGAACGTTAATTCGAGAGATCAGGACATTACTACTGCCTGCATAACAGTTCAGCAGTTTGGTTCAGGCCATAGGGGATATTGACTGGCCACTGGGGATCCTTAGCGCTAATTCGGTTCCATTACTGAGTTTACACGAACCAGCAAGCTATAGAGAGACAGACAGACAGAGAGAAATAGAGAGACAAACAGATAGACATACAGACACAGAAATAGAAGCAGAGAAAGACAAACAAACACAGAGAGAGATACAATGAGACGGACAAGCAGTAGAGACATCGAACTAGAAGAATGGAGGATAGGGTCATTGTAAAAGCATTGCTTTTCAAGTGCATGTAGGATGACAAATCATAATTTATACAGAAACGCGCTACAATATTCGAGACGCTGTTATCTTTCCGAGTCGCATCTGAATTGACGTTCAACGGGTTCACTGGGTTCATGTGACTACATGTCTCAGACATAATAATAATAATAATAATCTGCCATTTGTAACGCGCCAAAGCAAAATGAGACCTTGCACGAAAGCGCGTAG